>SJYC01118524.1:0-52676 GCA_006408675.1 Madoqua kirkii | reverse complement strand
AAGGGATTTGATTCAGGTCGTACCTGAATGGTCCAGTGGTTTTCCCTACTTTCTTCAATTTAAGTCTGAATTTGCAATAAGGAGTTCATGATCTGAGCCAATGATCTTCAAAAACAGTGCTTCAGTAGCTCATCTGGTAAAGAATCCACCAACAATGAAGGAGACCCTGGGTGGATTCCTGGGTTGGGAAGATCCTCCGGAGGAGGGCATGGCATCTCACTCCAGCATTCTTGCCTGGAGAATCCCCATGGACAGAGCAGCATGGCCAGGCTATAGTCCAGGGGGTCACAAAGAGTCAGACATGACTGAAAGATTAAACACAGCACAGGACATGCTGAGAAATGTCACATACATTTTCCACCTCTTGAAGATTGCCAAAGCATATTAAATACTAAAGTTTATATAAAGTCATTCACTAGGAAAATCTATCTCATTTTGTTTAATTCAGTTTCAGAAATTTATTTGGAAATCTTATCTCATTTTTTTCTGGTAGGAAACTGATTTATATTTTATGGGGTAAGAATTTGGAAAATAGTATGGAAACTCTGCACAAGATATGTTTTTTGTTAGGGCTGGGAACAAGATGTGAATGCCCACTGATACCATAATTATTTCACATTGTTCTGGAGTTCAGCAAAGTAACCGGAGATCACTGAAATAACTGAAGCCCAGAGGCAGGGTTGGGGAGGTATAATACTGGAACAGAAGAGAAAAATCATCATTATTTGTAGATGATATTATAATCTTTCTTACAAGCACAATTAATCAGAGAAAAGCAATCAGAACTAATAGAATTTAAAAAAGCTTGTAGCCACAAATGTACAAAATGACCAATAGCACCATCAGGAAAAACAAAATTAGAATTAAAAAAAGCTCTAATTTACAGTACCCAACATGAAAAATACCTAAGGAAAAAACAATATGAAATTTATGAATGCCCTAAGAAAAATAAGCACCTTATATAAGAATGAATAAGCTGTCTGGATATAGAATTGTAAGTAGTTTTTAAGAAAAATAAGCATTTGAATTTCTATATCCATGTTAGATGCTTGCAGAAGTTTATTTCAGATCTAAGGTCTTGTAATCTACTCTGGACAAGCTAAACCCTTTGAGTTCAAGAATCTGATATTATATTAAATATAATATTTATGCTTCCTTTGGAGTCTCTTTTTCCTTTATTGCTATGGTAATTATAATGTGAAATCCCTTTCTTGTTTGAATAATTATTTTTAAACTATTTTAAATCTTCTTCTAGATATCATAGGTTATTCACCCACTAAATGAAATTACTGAGCCCACAGTATTTTAATGCATTAATGAAGTGGTTTTCTAAAATGCACAACCATGTAAAGCATAGCAATTAGCTAAAAGTGAAAATTACCACTCTTCTAGGACCCAAGATTGTAGAAACCAGACAAACTAAAGACTCCACTCAGGCCTCAAAAGATCAAATGACAGCAATAAACAAACAATTACTAGAAGGATGAGTAAACCAGAATACTTTGTTGAAAACTACGGTACATCTTGGCCACAGTTTTAAGAGCAGATTTCAGACTTTCTTAGCTTCTTCCCTAAAATCTACACAACCAGATTTTAGAACTAACTCTTCATGAGATCATTTTGATAAAAAGCAATTTGGGCATCTCCTGCTTGCTTCAGCCATGTTCCACTCTTTGCAACCCCATGGACTGTAGCCTGCCAGGCTCGTCTATTCATGGGATTCTCCAGGCAAGAATACTGGAGTGGGTTGCTATTTCCTCCTCCGGGGATCTCCCCAACCCAGAGATCAAACTGGCTTCTCTTACTTCTTCTGCACTGGCAGGCGGATTCTTCACCACTAGCGCCATCTGAAAATCCCCATCTGAGCATCTCATAGGAATCGAATATTGGAGCAACCTTACATATTTTAAAGCTGAAAAAAAGAGCCCTCAAGTGAAACCAGATCAATTGCCACAAAATGCAAATAGCCAATGCAAAATGGAAACAAATTTTTGACTTTTGTTTCACTTACAATATAAGTTTATTGACAGGCCATGAAGAGAATGGGTTTCCTTTTTACCTTAAAAGAAAGAAATCTGAACCTTGCAAGAGTTGTGGCTGCATGCTATAAGTAACATTCAAATCCCCGTTCCAGCATCCCTGCCTCGGACCTGGGCTCCAGTCTGTAGCTGCATGTCTGAGACACAGGGCCTAATTAGCAATCTAATGAATTAGATAAAAATGTGTTATCACAGGGCTTCCTAGGTGGCACTAATGGTAAAGAACCAACCTGCCAGTGCAGGAGACATAAGAGGCTTGGGTTTGATCCCTGGGTTGGGAAATCCCCTGGAGGAAGGCATGGCAACCCACTCCAGTATTCTTGCCTGGAGAATCCCACCGAGGAGCCTGGCAGGCTACAGTCCATGGATCCCAAAGAGTTGGACATAACTGAAGTGACTTAGCACACTGGCATGCAGATCATCATAAAAACAGATGACCTTTCAGTATCATATAATTCATTTGGTGGGGAATAGAAAATTGGGGAAATGAGGTGGGTGAAGCAGAGAGGGAGGATGTGAAGAGTTAAATTATTTTTCTAGTTCTAATTTTTATGAAAATGTTTTGTGTATGTGTAAACAAACAAGTGCTAATTTTATAATAGGCAAAGTGTAGGTGACACTTCAAAATATGGGATTTGCTCCAACTAAATGTTTATTTCTTGTTACAGGAGACAAAAAGTTTATGATACCATGGCCATATCATTTCTATACCTTTTTGGTTCCAAAAGGATACATTTGCCTATAAATCATTTTTCCAAAATGGGTTAAACAATGAAGACATAATTTAAAATAAAAGCCATTAATATCAGGACTTTGAAAGTTTAATATATAAACATGTATATAATTTTATAGAGTTACTTCGATACCATCAACCTTTAATCATATCCTGCTTCTAGCTCATCTTAAAGAATTTAAGCTGTTTTAGGAAAATTGTAATGGAACCAGTTCCTAGCAGCGTAGTAGAATAAAATTAAGCACTGGCTTTTCATCAGACTTGCATTCAACTCCCTCTCTGATCCTTTCTATCTGTGTACTTGAGCAAAGATTTTTCAGCTCTTGACTCTGTTTCTTAACTTGTGCAACTGATTTATTAGTTTTCCATGAGCAACCTCTGTATTTGCCCTATGGCAAACCTGAGTCAAAGTCAATACAACTAGTTATCAAAAGTAAAACAACAACAATAACAACAAAAACACACAGAGTTTATCTGGACAATGGAAATTTAGTTGAAAATGGTTTGGGAATATGGAAAAGGTTCTCCCCTTCCAGATCTTCATTTCTTCCAAACAATATACCCTAGACGCTATCATCTCTCTCCAGTTTTTACAAGTTATTTATTGTTTTGTGAGTTGCACTGAGTCTTCATTGCTGCATGTGGGCTTTCTCTCATTAAGCACCTTATATAAGAATGAATAAGCTGTCTGGATATAGAATTGTAAGTAGTTTTTAAGAAAAATAAGCATTTGAATTTCTATATCCATGTTAGATGCTTGCAGAAGTTTATTTCAGATCTAAGGTCTTGTAATCTACTCTGGACAAGCTAAACCCTTTGAGTTCAAGAATCTGATATTATATTAAATATAATATTTATGCTTCCTTTGGAGTCTCTTTTTCCTTTATTGCTATGGTAATTATAATGTGAAATCCCTTTCTTGTTTGAATAATTATTTTTAAACTATTTTAAATCTTCTTCTAGATATCATAGGTTATTCACCCACTAAATGAAATTACTGAGCCCACAGTATTTTAATGCATTAATGAAGTGGTTTTCTAAAATGCACAACCATGTAAAGCATAGCAATTAGCTAAAAGTGAAAATTACCACTCTTCTAGGACCCAAGATTGTAGAAACCAGACAAACTAAAGACTCCACTCAGGCCTCAAAAGATCAAATGACAGCAATAAACAAACAATTACTAGAAGGATGAGTAAACCAGAATACTTTGTTGAAAACTACGGTACATCTTGGCCACAGTTTTAAGAGCAGATTTCAGACTTTCTTAGCTTCTTCCCTAAAATCTACACAACCAGATTTTAGAACTAACTCTTCATGAGATCATTTTGATAAAAAGCAATTTGGGCATCTCCTGCTTGCTTCAGCCATGTTCCACTCTTTGCAACCCCATGGACTGTAGCCTGCCAGGCTCGTCTATTCATGGGATTCTCCAGGCAAGAATACTGGAGTGGGTTGCTATTTCCTCCTCCGGGGATCTCCCCAACCCAGAGATCAAACTGGCTTCTCTTACTTCTTCTGCACTGGCAGGCGGATTCTTCACCACTAGCGCCATCTGAAAATCCCCATCTGAGCATCTCATAGGAATCGAATATTGGAGCAACCTTACATATTTTAAAGCTAAAAAAAGAGCCCTCAAGTGAAACCAGATCAATTGCCACAAAATGCAAATAGCCAATGCAAAATGGAAACAAATTTTTGACTTTTGTTTCACTTACAATATAAGTTTATTGACAGGCCATGAAGAGAATGGGTTTCCTTTTTACCTTAAAAGAAAGAAATCTGAACCTTGCAAGAGTTGTGGCTGCATGCTATAAGTAACATTCAAATCCCCGTTCCAGCATCCCTGCCTCGGACCTGGGCTCCAGTCTGTAGCTGCATGTCTGAGACACAGGGCCTAATTAGCAATCTAATGAATTAGATAAAAATGTGTTATCACAGGGCTTCCTAGGTGGCACTAATGGTAAAGAACCAACCTGCCAGTGCAGGAGACATAAGAGGCTTGGGTTTGATCCCTGGGTTGGGAAATCCCCTGGAGGAAGGCATGGCAACCCACTCCAGTATTCTTGCCTGGAGAATCCCACCGAGGAGCCTGGCAGGCTACAGTCCATGGATCCCAAAGAGTTGGACATAACTGAAGTGACTTAGCACACTGGCATGCAGATCATCATAAAAACAGATGACCTTTCAGTATCATATAATTCATTTGGTGGGGAATAGAAAATTGGGGAAATGAGGTGGGTGAAGCAGAGAGGGAGGATGTGAAGAGTTAAATTATTTTTCTAGTTCTAATTTTTATGAAAATGTTTTGTGTATGTGTAAACAAACAAGTGCTAATTTTATAATAGGCAAAGTTAGGTGACACTTCAAAATATGGGATTTGCTCCAACTAAATGTTTATTTCTTGTTACAGGAGACAAAAAGTTTATGATACCATGGCCATATCATTTCTATACCTTTTTGGTTCCAAAAGGATACATTTGCCTATAAATCATTTTTCCAAAATGGGTTAAACAATGAAGACATAATTTAAAATAAAAGCCATTAATATCAGGACTTTGAAAGTTTAATATATAAACATGTATATAATTTTATAGAGTTACTTCGATACCATCAACCTTTAATCATATCCTGCTTCTAGCTCATCTTAAAGAATTTAAGCTGTTTTAGGAAAATTGTAATGGAACCAGTTCCTAGCAGCGTAGTAGAATAAAATTAAGCACTGGCTTTTCATCAGACTTGCATTCAACTCCCTCTCTGATCCTTTCTATCTGTGTACTTGAGCAAAGATTTTTCAGCTCTTGACTCTGTTTCTTAACTTGTGCAACTGATTTATTAGTTTTCCATGAGCAACCTCTGTATTTGCCCTATGGCAAACCTGAGTCAAAGTCAATACAACTAGTTATCAAAAGTAAAACAACAACAATAACAACAAAAACACACAGAGTTTATCTGGACAATGGAAATTTAGTTGAAAATGGTTTGGGAATATGGAAAAGGTTCTCCCCTTCCAGATCTTCATTTCTTCCAAACAATATACCCTAGACGCTATCATCTCTCTCCAGTTTTTACAAGTTATTTATTGTTTTGTGAGTTGCACTGAGTCTTCATTGCTGCATGTGGGCTTTCTCTCATTGCAGTAAGGAGAAGGGCTACTGTCTATTTGCAGTGCATGGGCTTCTCGTGTGGCAGCTTCTCTTGCAGAGCACAAGCTCTAGGCACGTGGCTTCAGTGGTCGTGGCACATGGGCTGCAGTGCCCTGTGCCATGTGTAAGTTTCCCTGACCGGGTACTGAACCCATATCTCCTGCATTGGCAGGCAGACTCTTAACCACTGGACCACCAAGGAAGTCCAATATAGCTCCTTTTTTTTTTTTTTAAACAAAGCAGTGTATTTCTCTGGGTTCCTTCAAGCCTGAATGCTCACATCTACCACTCCCCAGTTCCCTAAATACTGTCTAGTTATCAGGATCCACCCTTCTTAGAGGGCTTCCATGGTTCAGATGGTAAAGAATCTGCCTGCAATGCAGGAGACCTGAGTTCAACCCCTGCATCAAGATCTCTTGGAGAAGGGAATGACAACCCACTCCAGTATTCTTGCCTGGAGAATTCCATGGACAGGGGAGCCTGGTAGGCTATAGTCCATGGGGTCACAAAGAGTGAGACATGACTGAGCAACTAACAATTTCACTTTCACTTTTTTCACCTTTCCTGGGTGAAAGAAGTTTTTCACCTAAGAGATGCTTCAATAACAAATCTTGTGATTAATAAATAAAAGTACACATGCACACATTTTCAAGGGGAAATAAGAGCTTTTTATTTCCTCATTATATCACGTGAGGATTCCCTTCAGAACTTATAAAATACTTCTGTTTGGGCTTTGTGCTTTGCTGTTTTTCTAAGATGTTAGGAATAAATATAAATGTGATTCAGAAGCATCATACACTTGTTACCTTCATTTTTTTTCACACAAGTCTGCTTGGTACAAAAATGCTACTTAGAAAACATCAAGAGGTAAAATGTCAGATGCAACTTAAGGACACACAGAGCGAAGGCTTCTGTGTGAGTTGGAACATGTATGTGGAGTATGAATGGTGAATAAAATCATTCTCCATTCATAATGAGAATAATTTCTCAGACCCAATTCTTCCACTGTCCCACAGAGGAAATCTAAGTAACAATTGTGACCCATTCTTAAGACCGCACTTCAAGCTTCAAATGGCGACCAAGGCCAGGAAAATTCCATCAATGGTTGTCTGTCTCCTCTGAGTGACAATCAGATAGTCCCAAATTAAACAGCTCAGGCTTTGTTTCTTTAACAAAAGGATAAGTTCGACTATTTTTTAATTAGTCTCAAAATAGATTCCTGGCTGGATGTTAGGAAGACTGTTCTCAAAAAAATAAAGTGTTATTTGTAGTCTTTTTGGAAAACTAGTTAGGTTTTATGTGTAGTATGGATAACCACAGATGGCAGTAAAGTGTATAATGTATGCAAAGGGGAATGGTTCCAGGTTGATTTTTTTTCCCTGAAAAACTTTCTAATATCCCACATCAGTAATGGACCATTATTTAGAAATTGAAGGTGCTAAGTCCAAACACCACAGGACTTGTAGTTATGCTTTGAATGTGTTCTTGCAATTATCCAGCTGCAAGTTAAATGCAGGGTAGCCCATGGCTTCCCAAGCTGAATTCTGACTGTTATTTCTAGCCAGTTGACCCGTGCTCTTGTTTTTGACTGCAACATGAGTTCAATCCACAAAAATATCCTGGATGAATGAGATTACACTGCCATCAAACTCTGAGTTCCAACTCTCAAGCTGGAAGTCTAACCTCTAATTTACTCTAGTCCCAGAATGATTAGCCCTATTATTTAATGAAGCCTCTCTTGGTTGCCTGTCTATCAAATTATTTGTATTCATGGAGACAAAGTGATAAGCCAAAATGCTAATTATCCATTTTTTAAAATAAAATATCCATGCCAAGAATAACAATCAGTTACTAAAATAGCACTTTCATCTGACATAATATATCTTAACAAGTTCTTCATATCCAGGGATTTTCATTGCTGGACGTCTTATCTAATAAAAAGGAAGATGCTTACTTTCTATCTCTTCAGGCTTTGTTAGCACTGGGCATAAGCTTTTGAATTTGAAATACTGTTGGAAATATTGAGATAAGTTGGGGAAATCTAGTCTTTAAAAACATTTCTTTTTATTTTTTTGTTGAAGGGTAATTGCTTTGCACAATTATGTTTTCTGTCTAACTTCACCATGAATAAGCCATAGGTATACGTATATCCCCTCCCCTCTGAACCTCCCTCCCATCTCCCTGCTCATCCCACCCCTCTAGGTTGATACAGAGCCCTTGTTTGGGTTTCCTGAGCCATACAGCAAACTCCTGTTGGCTGTCTATTTTACATATGGCAATGTAAGTTTCCATGTTACTCTTTCCATACACCTCACCTTCTCCTCCCTTCTCCCCACGTCTATAAGTCTATTCTCTATGTCCTGTTTCTTCATTGCTGCCCTGTAAATAAATTCTTCAGTACCATTTTTCTAGATTCCATATATGTGTGTTAGAATACAATATTTATCTTTCTCTCTGACTCACTTCATTCTGTATAATAAGTTCTAGGTTCATCCACCTCATTAGGACTTACTCAAATTTGTTCTTTTTCGTGGCCAAGTAATATTCCATTGTGTATATGTACCACAATTTCTTTATCCATTCATCTGTCAATGGACATCTGGGTTGCTTCCATGGCCTAGCTATTGTAAATAGTGCTGCAGTGAAAAATGGGATACATGTGTCTTTTACAGTTTTGGTTTCCTCAGGGTATATGCCTAAAAGTGGGATTGCTGGGTCATATGGTGGTTTTATTCCTAGTTTTTTAAGGCATGTCTATACTGTCTTCCATACTAGCTGTATCAATTTACATTCCCACCAGCAGTGCAAGAGCATTCCCTTTTCTCCACACCCTCTCCAGCATTTATTGTTTGTAGACTTTTTGATGATGACCATTCTGACCGGTGTGAGGTGATATATCTCTTTGTAGTTTTGATTTGCATTTCTCTAATAACAAGCGATGTTGAACATCTCTTCACATGTTTGTTAGCCATCTGTATGTCTTTGGAGAAATGTTTGTTTAGGTCTTTTTCCCACATTTTGATTGGGTTGTTTGTTTTTCTGGAATTGAGTTGTATGAGCTGCTTGTATAGTTTGGAAGCTAATCCTTTTTCATTGCTGGACATCTTATCTAATAAAAAGGAAGATGTTTACTTTCTATCTGTTCAGGCTTTGTTACCATTGGACATAAGCTTTTGAATTTGAAATGCTGTTGGAAATAATGAGATAAGTGGGGGAAATACAGTTTTTTAAAACAGATTAAAAAAAAAAAAACTACACTTAATGTGCTTCCCAAGTGACTCAGTGGTAAAGAATCCGCCTGCCAATGCAGGAGGCATGGGTTTGATCCCTGGGCCAGGAAGATCCTCTGGAGAAGAAAATGGCAACCCATGCCAGCATTCTTGCCATCAAGCCCAGGTCTCCCCCACTGCAGATGGACTCTTTCCAGCTGAGGCACAAGGAAAGCCATATAGCAAGCCCAATTGTAAGGCTTCCCTGATGGCTCAGTTGGTAAAGAATCTGCCTCCAATGTAGGAGACTCTGGTTCAATTCCTGGGTTGGAGAGATCCCCTGGAGAAGGGATAGGATACCCACTCCAGTATTCTTGGCCTTCCCTTGTATCTTAGCTGTGGAGAATCTGCCTGCAATGCAGGAGACCGGAGTTGGATCCCTGTGTTGGGAAGACCCTCTGGAGAAGGGAAAGGCTACCCATTCCAGTATTTTGGCCTGGAGAATTCCAGGGACTGTATAATCCATGGGGTCGCAAAGGGTTGGACATGACTGAGCGACTTTCACTTTCAATTTTCTTTTGAAATGTCAATACTGCTGAGGTTGAAAATCTCAGGTCTAAAAGAAATCAAGGAATCCTAATAACTGCTTATCAATAGGTCTAATAAAATTAAGCTATACAAATGCTATGAATTTAATCTTTTCTGTGCTCCAAGTTTCACCAATTTTTCACAAGTCTACCCTCTTAGAACAATACTAATTGTACTTAATGTAGCTCACGCCCTAACATCATAGTATCCCACATTTACATCTCAGTCTTGTGTTAGATTAAGTAGAAAACTTTCCTTCTGATGAAAACTGGATGGAGAAGAGTATTACTGAAGGAGAAATACAAAATAATAGAAAGAGAGGAAATAAGAAGAGACAGGGACAGTTGACTAAAAGTGAGTAAAGTCAATTCCAATGTTATAGGTCAAACATGTATATTCCAAAAAGTTTTGTGATTTATTTCTAAAGAATATGCAATCCTGCAAAAAGGTTTTGTTAGCTAGTGAATTTACATGCTATCAATTTCATAAGCATTACCTGCCCATATAACCCATATTCACCCCGCTGGAATAATTTCCACCCAGTCACAGGCTCACATCACCATTTACACTCCAGGCCTTTCACACACAGGGAGTGCCTTAGTACAAGAGCTGAAATAACTGTTACCACCACCACTATTTTATTAATCACTTCAAAAGTTAACAGACATTTTGATAATTGGGAAAAAAATGATTTGGGGGAGCATAAATAATACACCATTTTGTTTCTATATGAAATTGTAGTATTAAACTTCCGAGGTAAAGTCTTTTTTAATCTAAAGCAACTTATAGGTTCAGCCTCTCCTAGTCTTCCTAGAGGAAAAGTCAAGAGAAACGTTTATTTTCTAGACAGGTTTCTATTTCTTTGGCACACAGATTCCTGGCACTAGAGAGCTGTGAAGAACACAGTGGTTTGGGGCTGGCAAGCTCTCAGCATTTCAGTTCCCAGCAGCCGGGCTCCTCTGATAGCTGCCAAAGCCACAAAGCAACACTTCGTCCTTGGAGCCAAAATCCCTTGGGAGGAACCATCCTCCTCTGTGCAAAAACCCAGTATATGCTCCATTAGCTAAAAGGTTGATTACCAGTAGCAGAACCTTTAATAAATCAGAGCTAAGTTTTGAAATTTGATGGATGCTAGTGTTATAGAAGTTCAGTAGTCGATACATTATCGATAATGTAGATGCCAGAGAGAAGCAGCCATCTCTATAAGTTAACACCAAAGTCTGTCTCATTTAATTCAATAAACTCCTTTAAAAATTTTTGTTTAATGTGGAGATTAAAGATAATAAGAGCTGCAGATATAGGTATAAAGAATAATCAGTAATTATATGGAACAACTTTTCTAAAATTCATGTATACCCAACACAGAATTGTTTGTTAGAATATAAGGTGGTTCCTCCAAAACAAAATGAAACACAGAAACAAAAGTACCATGAAAACAATATAAATAATAAATCATTTCTAGAAATAAATGAGCACAGGGAAATCGATCAAAACCCATTAAAATAAGAATCGGACATAAAGCTGATTTTGTATGTAAAGGCTGGATTAAAAGGTCAGTATGATATAATGAGAGGAAGTGGTAGCAGACCAGTGATGGGAGAGAAAGTAAATATCCAGCTGTATTAAATCATTGGCTATTACAAAAAATTAAATTATATACATTCTTAATAAACAGTGCCAAAAAGTTAAGCTGAATGTACAAACAGTATTATGTAAAAACAGAATGGTTTCCTGGTGGCTCAGATGGTAAAGAATCCACCTGCGATATGGGAGGCCTGGGTTTGATCTCTAGGTTAGGAAGATCTCCTGGAGGAGGGCATGGCAACCCACTCCAATATTCTTGCCTGGAGAATCTCCATGGACAGAGGAGCCTGGCAGGCTACAGTCCATAGAGTCACAAAGAGATTGAGAGACTAAGCACACACATTACACATGTAAAAACAATACTAAATCATCAAGTAAATAAATGCATTGGGATGTCTGGCATTTGATCTTATTTTCATTATTTTCTCAAAGCATGATCATTGTTTTCATTTCCTCTTTGACAGATAAATTCTGTCCAACACAAATGTCTTCCAGAAAAAAGTAATTAAGATGTGGTTGATGTGTGCCATGCTTTCTTAATAGAAAACACTTTTTAACAGGATGAATTAAAAGTGATCTAAAAGGTTAAGTGTAATGAACTGTGCTAAGATATAGTTACCAATTAAAAACATATTTGTGGTAATTAGTATTCAAAATAAACATGGAGATCCTGAGCTTGAGAATCCATATTTCACACTCTCAAAAGACACATGGATCCATGAAAGTAACTGAATCCAAGCACAAACTACGTAAAGCAAGGCATCGTCAGCTGGCATTATTTGAAATGTCTCCTTAAGGAGACTTTTTATTTTGTTTTCTATGCTTTCTTATTTCATTTAACCCTCAGATCAACAAAGTTCCTACTGCATGTAGAATAAACTCCAAACTATTCACATGGCTTTAGGCTCCAGTCATAATCAGCCAGCAAACTTAACTTCTGTCAGTTTCTTGACCGGTCATATTCTCATCTCAGTCTCAAAATTTGGACTATTCTGTTTCTTTTTGTCCTGGAATATTTGTCCTCCATGTCCCTTGCTATTTTTGCAGGTACCTTCTCATCAAGCAGGACTTAGCTTAAATGTCAGTGTCTCAAAGAAGTCTTGTCCTGACCACCATCTAGCTCAAAGTAAATCCTCTAGAGCTTTTCCTAGCTCACAGTATTGCACCCTCAGAGACACCGCTATAAGTTTACTTACGTGCTTATGAATCCATTTACTCATTTATTGTCAGTCTCTCCTGTTTGACCCTAAATTTCTTGGAGGAATAGAACAATCTATTTGCCACTGCATCAACAACACAAACAAGCTACCTGCCCAGAGCAGGTGTTAATAAATATTTGAATGCATGAAAACAGACTCAGATGTACTGTAAATATCACACTGGTTATCTGTGATGTTTACTGATAGGATGGTTTTAACACCATTACCCAACATCAATGTTAAATAGGGTTCTGCTTTATTTAGATTTGTTAGAAAGTAAGTCTTCAATGGTTTTTTTTTAAGTGCAGTGAATTCTGAGGATTCTCCAACAATGTGGAGATCTCTGGTACTACTGGGATATACAATTCACGAACTACTTATTGAACTGGGAAACCATATAAAAGGTACTCAGTGTCTAAATCACACAAATAAATGTCCTTACATACATAAGCATGTGTGCACATATATCAAAACATACCTATAAACAGATGCCCATTCAGCTCTGAGGGACACTGTCTTGATAAAGATATGTGAGGATTTAGCTCCTGAGTTCTCTCCTCTTCTTCACTTTTCAAAACTTGCTTTTTTAACCTACATTTTATTGCAACATCCAAGAGGTCGAATATAAAATTTCAGATAAAGTACCATATTGAGTTAGAGGGATTGAATCTAAAACAGACTTGAATCTATAATAAAAAGGTTATAATAGCTAGAGAATCCAGAATCACAGGATTTTTTTTTTCTTGGTTGAACAGATCAGTTCAGATGGATAAAACATGAAAATAGAAGAGGGGTTTGAAAGCAAGACAAATAAAAACTAACAATACTGTAGGATTATTAATCTATACATAAGACTATAAAACAATTTTAACCTTCATGTTTAAGAAAAGAAAAAGGCAGATTTTAAGTGTTATTTAAAAAGGGTATAATGCAGTTTTAATGATTATTAATCAGTGAGTTTTATAAAAGCAAGGGAATTGTTTTGTTCTTTGTGTAACTCTAGCATCTGAAATAGTGTCTGACATCTAGTAGCAATCAGTAAATATTTGTTAAATGAATAATAACAATAATAGCAACTTCTATTAACATTCTGTCAAATATTGTGCTAAACAGCTCATAAATAATATACCAATTAACTATCTCATCAACCTTAGGAGGAAGGTGCATCATTACCATTTTATAAATGAATTAAAATAATTCAAATAATTTTTTCCAGGATCTGAGAGAAAAGCTAGCATTCATATCCAGGACTAGTTGGCTACAGAGTCTGCTCTCCTACCCACTACACTAAACAGGTTTTTGTGACTTGCAGAACTGTATGGAGGAGAAACGCAACCACATTTAAAAGGATTTGCAGGAAAAAATATCAGAATGTAAGATGAACTACAGAGCTGGAGAGCAGGGCCTATTTCTGTGCAATCAGTTCACTGAAGCTGCAAGTACAATGCTATAGGATATTACAGAGGGGGCTAACGGCAGGATTGGGGTAGAAAACGGAGCCCAGAAAAAATAGACAGCAAATAAATAAAAAGCTTATTCCTTTCCATGGTAACACTATACTTCTAGCCGCAACACTCTCAGTGTTGTCAGAAGAACCTTATAGAAATGAGGCAGACCCTGTTTGTCAAAAGAGTAATAATGAAAAAATAAAGTCCTGTGGTGCTTTTTCTCTATCGGCCCTGCTTATAAATTCATAGCACAGCATGGAGGTTATTAAAATCCCATATGTGAGAACCACACACAGCACAAAGAGATATGAATTGGCGTTCCATGGAGATAATGCTATCTAATGGGCAAAACAAGTAGTAGGGTTTCATTTTTATTCTGAGTACATTTGAAAAGGGCTCAGCATCCAACTACTCACATGGATAGCTGGCCGTCCAAAGACCATTTCTCCCCTTCTTGCCTATGGATTAATAAGTGGGATATAAAGAGCAAGGTTGTTATCTGCCCAAGTCTGGATATTCCCACGACATTTTTTTCTTTGCTTGCAACTGTTTGAAATATAGTGGATTAAAAGTGTCTCCAGTTACCTTAGCACAAAAGGGAAGCTGAACAACCTTCCCCTGCTCCCTGCATAGCATTAGGCAGGGCCAGGAGTATGAAGGAACTCATTTCTGGTCCAGAGAGCACCAGAGACTCCTCTGAAGACCCAGCACAGGCTAGCTTACATGAGGTTATTTGGTGCTCATTAGCTCACAGGTTTATTCATTTGTTTGGTCAGAAAAGGCTATTAAAAGTCTTATTAGGGGAAATCAAATATGGCTCATAGAGGCAAAATGCTATTCTATGTGCTCTGGCAATGAAAGTAGAAAACAGCATCTTACAAAAAGCCAATTTTGAGAATATCCTATGACCTTAATCATCAGAAAACTTATATATGAAGTTTTCCAAGTATTAATAACTTAGTGTTAGAATTTAATTAAGACAAACGAATAGCTTCATTTTTAATTCATTTACTAAGAAATCTAATATTCAAAAGCAGGTAACTTCATGGCCATAAACACTTGGACCAGGGTATGGGTAGAAGATAATACTTTATGGAGCCAGGAAATTTGAAGTTAAATTAGAATATAAAGCAATTCTACATACTTTCCAAATAACTAGAAGCAGCTTTTTTGCCCCTTTCCTGTTTACCCATTTCTATTTCACTCCAACCTTAAAAACCTAACTATAGGGATAAAATCACTAATCAGTTGAAACTAACTCCTGACTTACGCTTTCCTGAATGACCACCATGCCTTGCCTAACCTGTCAGCTCTTTTCTAGATAAAAAGAATGAAGAATTAAGTAGTGAAACAATGATTGGCTCTCTAGTCTGAATGGGCTTCCCTGGTGGCTCAGATGGTAAAGAATCTGCCTGCAATGCAGGAGACCCGGCTTCAGTTCCAGGGTTGGGAAGATCCCCTAAAGAATAGAATGGTTACCCACTCCAGGATTTTTGCCTGGAGATTTCCACGAACTGCCGGACTATAGTCCATGGGGTTGCAAAGAGTAGGACACCACTGAGTGACTCATACTTTCCTTTCATTACTCCCACCAGTCCCCTAAAGAATCCTGCAGGTAGAACACCTGGGCAAGATAACACCTGAAAAGTGAGTCAACCAGCCTGTATGCAATGGAGAATGATGCAGAACCCAGCCTCCTGTCTCAATGATTCACTGAGACTCTTCCCCCTATTTTCCCCTTTGAAAAATGTCATGGCTAAGCAGAATCTTTGGAGCTGCTCTCTGGACACAAGCCCACCTCCTCCTCAGACTGCCAGCTTTTCTGAGTAGAACACCTTTCCTTTCTGCTGATATTTGCCTCTAAAATTATTGGCTTTTGAACACTGAGCAGCTAGACCTGAGTTCGCTAGCATAATCAAAATTCCAAAAGCATCCAAACAGAATCTAAACCCAAACTTTGAAAAGTATGGATAAGAGGATACGAAAGATAGGAAATCAACTAAAATGTGAAGGGTTTCTGAGTCAGAACATCATTCATTCACAGAGGAGCTATGTAATGAGTCTTTGTAGTTTTCTATGCCCGGGGGGATTCTGTCACGAAGCTCACAGTTATTGCTAAGAGGGAAGGTAGAATTCTAGAATGCTTCCTGCAGCCTTAGAAATATGTTAGTTTTTTAAAATACTTAAATGGCCTGCCTGTTGACCTAAATTTTCTTCAAGGAAACCCTGAGCTCCAATGTAAAAACTCATTGCTGAGTTGATGGTTTTAAATAAGGAGCAACAAATGTAGGCGCTATAGTGTGATAATCATCTCCAGCCTGGGAAGTAGAAGAATAGAAAAATCTCACCTAAGAACAAGAAGAATTCAGAAAGATGAAAGGCCATTCTAGAGAGAGGTTAGGCTAAAATGAACTATAGTGTGGGAGAGTGAAAATGTTGGGTCCTAAAAGTGGGAGCATCCTTAAATGAAGCTTCTGTATCAAACCTCTTAAATTTCCTAAAAATCTCTATTGACTTATGCCAACCATCTAACTACTACATCTGAAAAGATGGGATGTTCTTATACTGACGATTTAGGAAAATATCCCTCTCTTTCAAGAAGCCTTTACATAGGTGCTGTTCTTTCACTGGACATCTGGAGATAAGAATGTAGAAAAACAGAAAGGAATAAAAATCTCATTGCTAGCACTGAGGAGGCCTGGTTTCTAGGTTCATCTCTAACAGCAATAGTTATGAAATTGTTACAGAAATCACTTTCTCTCTGTTATCTCCTATGCCAATTGCAGATAATAGCCCCTCCCTATCCATACTAAGGGTTTCCAGGAGAATAAAATGGACTTTAAGAAAGAAGGAAATGAAATATTTGGAAAGCTCACAGCTCATTTTCATAAATCAGGTCAGCTTGGTTTTAGACTCTTGGCTAAGAGTAATTAAGAAAATAACATCTACAATAATGATAGTTGCTGTTTACTGAGTATTTAATATATATACACATATCCCTACAACAACCCTGTGGGGTTCCTATAATCACTGCCCACATATTACAAATGAGGAAGCTAAAGCCCTGAGAAATTAAATGCTTTATGAAAATTCACATATCTGATAAATTCAAATCTATCTGACTCCAAAGTCTATGAGTTAAACCACTCAACTAGTTCTTACTACCTCTGAATATTCAATTCTGCTCAAATTAATATAATTTAATTTAATTAAAATCACAAACTTTTTTTTTCCCCAAATACATAGGTTCTCAGCATTCAGGAATCTGACATATTTGCAGAAACTGATATATGCATGCCATTGCTGTAAGTTTCCAACTTACTTAGCCATGAGTTCTTAGCAGTGGATGCAAGGTAAGTGCTTCAGGAAGGGACTGATGTCACATGTCTTTGCACTTACTGTTTGGGTCCCTAACACAGTGCAAGCTGCTCTTGACACTCTCCTGGGTTATAGAGTCCTGCCAAGATTAAGAAAACAAATTCTTCTCATCTTATTCTTAACACTTAGACTAATTTATGCTGCTCTATTTAAGCTTCTGGTTCATGAGCCAACCTTGTCATCAGTATAAGTTCATCCTCATCCATAGACAGAAAACAGTTCCCAAAATAACTATGCCTCTAGCTTTCTGGAAATCCCAGCTTCCTGACTGCTGAGTACAGTTCTAGGTATTAGATGGATTTAAAACAAATATAAAGAACAGTCAAATCCCCCAAGGTAATAATAGTGACAATCACAAACTTTTATAGAGTGCTTACTCTTGTGCCAGACACTGTTTGAAATAATTATTGACTCATTTAATTCTCAAAACAGCACTATGACATAGGTATTACTGCTACCATGATTTTACAGCAAAGAAACCAAGACATAGAGAGTTCAAGTGATTTGTCCAAGTACTAAACTGAGATTTAAACCAAACAGTCTGTCTCCAGGGCTTTCTCTTTAACCACTACATCATGCTGCCCCGAGGATCTGAGACAAATAATACCATTAGCTGGTATGTTTATTTCCATAATAAATAATAAATGAAAATGCTAATGGGGGTTTTAAAAAGTAAGACATTTTATTAGGTGGAGGAGGATTCATGAAAAATACAGAACTGGAACCCAAGAAATTTCTTGTTTGTAATGTTTGCCCACCGTTTTCAAGGAGAAGGCACTTCATTTTCTTATCTTGAGGTTTTTTTTTTGTTTGTTTGGGGGGAGGTTTATTAAAAGACACATTTAATGAAGCACTATATATATATAGTGTATATATATATATAGTAAGGAAAGAAAACACTATTCTGACATATCATTATAGCTTAATTTTACCTGCTTTGGACTTCATAAACTTTCCTGATAGCTCAGTTGGTAAAGAATCTGCCTGCAATGAGGGAGACCTAGATTCAATCCCTGGGTTGGGAAGATCTCCTAGAAACGGGAAAGGCTACCCACTCCAGTATGCGGCCTAGAGTATTCCATGGACTGTATAGTTCATGGGGTCGCAAAGAGTCAGATATGACTGATTTTCACTTGAAATTTATAAATGGAATCACATGTAATATGCTTTTTGTGTGTGTTGTCTGACTTGGTTTGCTCATCATTGCATCTACAAGACTCATTTTGTGTACATATAGCTGTGTTTCATTCATTATTCAATTGTATAAATATATGACATAATTTTTTCATTTTACTGTTGATAGACAAAGGGTTATTTCATGCTTCATGAACATTATTGCACATTTCCCTTCCTACTAAAAGCACACATTTGTGTTATATGTTCAGGAATGGAATTACTGGGTCATAGTATATATGTGGGCTTCACTGGTAGCTCAGCTGGTAAAGAATCCACCTGCAATGCAGGAGACCCTGGTTCAATTCTTGGGTTGAGAATATCCACGACAGAAGGGATAGGCCACCCCCTTCAGTATTCTTAGGCTTCCCTGATGGCTTAGATGGTAAAGAATCTTCCTGCAGTGCAGGAGACCTGAGTTTGAACCCTGAGTTGGGAAGACCCCCTGGAGGAGAGCATGACAAAGCACTCCAGTATTCTTACCTGGAGAATTCCCATGAACAGAGATGCCTGGTGGGTCACAGTCCATGGGTTTGAAAAGAGTTGGACTCAACTGAGCACTAAGCACAACACAAGATATATGTATGTTCTTGGTATCTTTTTGCTATGATTTGTAGCCTAATTCTACTGTGATCAGAGGAAATACTACACGTAACTTCAATCCACTGAATTTTTTGAAGATTTACTTTATTAATTGGTGTATAATCAATTTTATTGTCCATGTCATATTTATCTGAAAATGCGTATTTTGCAGCTTTGGGATGTAGAGTCTATATATGTTATTTAAATTAAATCTGTTAACTGTGTTTTCAAATATAATATATTCTTAGTCGTATTTTTGTCTGCTAATGCCAACAATTAAAGACAGAGTAAGATTTATTAAAATCTTCAACTATGATTGTCAGATTGTCCACTTCTAAGTTCTTTCAGTTTTGCTTCAAACATTTTGTGTTATTATATACATATCTTTTAAGATTATTGAAATTCCTTTCAAATTCTACTTCATTTCAAATTCTTGGAATTCCATTTCATCACCATAAAATGGCTTCTTTCACTTTCAGTATGATTTAATTTTCTTAAAATCTATAGCATCTATTATCAGTATACTTATACCAGCTTCCTTTTGATAAGTGCTTGCATGGTTTATCTTTTGCAGTCTTGATTCCAACTTGTTCTTCATCCAGCCCAGCATTTCGCATGATGTAGTCTGCATAGAAGTTAAATAAGCAGGGTGACAATATACAGCCTTGACATACTCCGTTCCCAATTTTGAACCAGTCCATTGTTCCATGTCCAGTTCTAATTGTTGTTTCTTGCTGCAGTTTCTCCTTTGCCCTTAGACATGGGGTATCTTTTTTGGTTGGTTCCAACATTCTCCTGTCATTGGTTGTTCAGCAGCTAGTTGAATTTTGGTGTTCTCATAGGAGAAGATGAGTACACATTCTTCTATTGTACCATCCGCCAAGTCAGTAACCTGTAGTATATCACTGTCTTTGAAATTCAGTTATTTGGTCTTATTTCCTGACATACCTGGACATGTCCATTAACTATTATACATTTAAGGATGTTAAAGCTTTGGATGATATCTTCCTACACAAAGGATTTCACCTTCTTCTGTAAGACAGTATAGAAATATTAGCTTGATCCTGTAGAAAATGGTCTATTTCCAGTTTTTCTTTTCTTTTAGAATCTAGCTCTTCTGAGTCTCAACCGAGAGTTTTCCATTTTTACCAGGGCCCTCCTTCTTTGGGGATTTTGTTCTGAACTCTAATTTCTGCCCTTAAATTCTATGGAATGCTTAAATCCCTGTTTGTACTTTTGGTCTCTTAACTGCAGCATTCTTCTTGGCTTCTCAATTTTTCACTCTGCGTGTGCATAGTTCAGAAGTCCACAAATTCCTAGGGAAAGTTGCATGCAGAATGCTGGCTCAGCTGTCTCTGCATTCCTTTTTCTGTGGTGTCTTGGTCCTGCATATTATGGCTATCTTAGTACTCCTGAATATGAATTTTTCTCTCCTAGTTCCACTGAAATTCCTGTGAGATCTAGGGCTCTACTCTTTCTTCAGTTCTATGTCCCTTTTATGTATTGCAAGTGCATCAAAAGCGGGGAACAAAGCCACAGAAAAGATCCTGCTCACATTCCCTTTTGTCATTTGTCTTGACCCCTCAAATTCTGGCCCCTTTAGGTGTGCTGTGAAGCCTTCAAACAGTAATTGACCCAATTCTTAGTGAAAGGATAGGTCTGATACCAGCTACTCCTGTAAGCCTTCTGCTTACAGGATTAAATATTGTAGAAAATAGTTAAAATCACTAAATAATAGTAAATATTTAGTCAATGTTACTGTTATTATTACCCCTTTGTTGTTGTTCAGTTGGTAAATCTTCCTGGACTCTTTGCAACCCCATGGATTATTATAGCATGTCATGCTCCTCTTTCCTCCACTGTCTCATGGAGTTTGTTCAAATTTATGTCCATTGAGTCAGTGATGCTGTCTAACCACCTCCTCATCTGCCACCCTCTTCTTTTTTTCCCTTCAATCTTTCCCAGCATCAGGATCTTTTCCAGTGAATCAGCTCTTCACCTCAGCTACCAAAGTAATGGAGCTTCAGCTTCAACAACAGAGCTTCCAATAAATACTCAGGACTGATTTCCTTTAGGATTGACTGGTTTGATCTCATTGCTGTCCAACAGATTCTCAAGAGTCCTCTCCAGTAATATAATTCAAAAGCATCAATTCTTCAGTGCTCAGACTTCTTTATGGCCCACCTCTCACATCTGTACATGACTACTAGAAAAACCATATCTCTGACTATATGGAAATTGTCAGCAAAGTATGTCTCTGCTTTTTAACACACTGTCTAGGTTTGTCATAGGTTTCCTTCCAAGGAGTAAGCATTTTTTAATCTCATGGCTTGCAGTCATTATCCATAGTGATTTCGGAGCCCCAGAAAATAAAAGCTATCACTGCTTCCACTTTTTCCCTATTTGTCATGAAGTGGTGGGACCAGATGCCATGATCTTAGTTTTTTGAACGTTGTTTCAAGCCAGTTCTCTTCTTCTGCCCTCATCAAAAGGCTTTTTAGTTCCTCTTCACTTTCTGCCATTAGAGTGGTATCATCCACATATATGAAGTTGTTGATATTTCTCCCAGCAATCTTGACTCCAGCTTGGGATTCATTCAGTTCAGCATGTCACATGATGTACTCTACATAGAAGTGAAATAAGCAGGGTGACAATATACAGCCTTGTCATACTCCTTTACCAATTTTGAACCAGTCTGTTGTTCCATGTCTAGTTCTAACTGTTGCTTCCAGACCCACATACAGGTTTCTCAGAAGACAGGTAAGATGGTCTGGTACTCCCATCTCTTTAAGAATTTTCCACAGTTTGTTGTGATTCACACTGTCAAGAGCTCTACATATTAGCTATTGTTTAGTTCAGGGGCATCTTTTAGTTAATGTTCCTGGGAATTCTTACTCCAAACTTCCAGTTCCATGTGTTTTTATTCCAACACTTGTCCCTGGCATTGCAAATGCATGCATATATATTGCCTTTAGGTTACATAATATCAGATTTTACTGGTGCCTGGTAATCTTGTATCACCATAAAATGTCCTATGACGTCCTTTAAAATGTGATAAAGGGGTGTATGTTTGTGTGTTGTTTGGTTTTATTTTTGGTTTTAGTAGTCCAAACTATTTTCAAATAAATTTTACATAGATTCCCAATAAACACATCTATACCTGCCTATTCTGATTACTTTTATCTCAACCTTCCTTTTGACAGATAGATAAACAATCCTGAGTTGTATAGTCTTAGAGCCCCAAAACTCTGAGGAACCCAGTTTAAAAACTGCTAAGGCAATGGCAACCCACTCCAATATTCTTGCCTGGAAAATCCCATGGACGAAGGAGCCTGGTAAGCTGCAGTCCATGAGGTTGCTATGAGTCGGACACGACTGAGGGACTTCACTTTCACTTTTCACTTTCATGCATTGGAGAAGGAAATGGCAATCCACTCCAGTGTTCTTGCCTGGAGAATCCCAGGGATGGTGGAGCCTGGTGGGCTGCCGTCTCTGAGGTCGCACAGAGTCGGACACGACTGAAGTGACTTAGCAGCAGCAGCAACCATAGTGACAATTTCTTTGACGCTGTAGTTCTCCCAACAAAATAATCCTTAAATATTAACGCCACAATTTTGAAAACATCGCCACATGGTTTATCTTCCTTAAGTCCTACTATAGAAAGGCCCTTTATGGCTCAACCAAAATTTCTAGTGAATTTCATTCCTCTCTGCTTTGCTTGCCTTTTAAGTTAATTTTAGGCTTCCTTGGTAGCTCTGTTGGTAAAGAATCTGCCTGCAGTGCAGGAGACCCGGGTTCAATCTCTGGGTTGGGAAGATCCCTGGAGAAGGAAATGGCAAATTGCTCCAATATTCTTGCCTGGAAAATCCCAGGGACAGGAGAGCCTGGCGGACTACAGCCCATGGGGTTGCAAGAGTCAGACACGACTTAGAGCGTGACCGCCACTACCTCTTTAGTACTCATAAGAACTCAAGTTCTCATGTATTTCTTCCGTAATATGCTAAATATACATCAGGGCCTAAGTATTCTGTCTGTTTACATCTGAATGAACAAGTATTAGATGAGGCAGCGGAGTTAGCACGTACAATCAAAAACAGCTCTGACTCAGGAAGGCTGAAATGTAAGTACTAGACTCTCCATTGCTAGAAGAGAACCACACCTAAGGAAAGAGTGTAGTATGAAAGGGCTGGGAAGGAAAATGCAAAAAGAGGAGTACCGAACACATTATACAGAAGGGTAGACATTCTAGGTCCCATGTGATATTGTTTGGGCACAGTAGCACAGTTAAAAGAATAGAGTTGAAAAATATAATCATTTAAAAACAAAAATAAATTTAAAAATAAATAATAGCTAAATAAACAAATGAGATGTAAGACATAATCCAATACTCCTCCTCCTCTTTAATAAGACTTTTAAAAGTACAGAATAAGAAAAAGGCAGAAATCATAAATGTATAACCTACTGAATTATTTCAAGTTGCTCATGATTACGTAACCACCACCAAAAGCCATGAGATGGAAGGTTACAAGGACCTCAGAAAGCCCTCTGTCCTTTCTCAATTACTGTCCTGTCTGCTCCCAAAGACAACCACAAAACCAAACACATTTAAATTTTATATAAATGAAATACACAGTATGTAGCTTTTAACATCTGATTTCTTTTTTTATTATCTATGTGACTCCATGGACTGTAGCTTGCCAGGTTTCTCTGTTCATGGGATTGTCCAAGCAAGAATACTGGAGTGGGTTGCCATGCCATCCTCCAGGGGATTTTTCCAACCCTGGGACTGACCCTGATTCCTAAATTGCAAGCAGATTCTTTACCAATTGAGCCACCTGGGAAGCCCATCTATGTGAGACTAACCCATATTTCACTCTTTTTCAATACCATATAGTGTTTCACGATATAAATATACAATTTGCTTATTCACTCTACTGTTGATGGACCTTTCTATCATTCTCAAATGTAGCTATTATGAATAAAGTGGCTATAAACATTTATATGCATGATGTTCAATGCTCATATGTACTCATTTTGTTTGAGTAGATATCTAGAAGTAGAATTGTTAGCTTATAGGATATAGGCATACCTTAGAGCTATTGGGAGTTTAGTTCCAGACAGCTGCAATAAAGCAAATACTGCAGTAAATCAAGTCACACAAATCTCTTGGTTTCTCAGTACATATAAAAGTTATGTTTACACTCTATTGTGGTCTATTATGTGCACAGCATTGTCTAAAAAGCAATGCACATGTCTTAACTTAACACTTTATTGTTAAAAAAAATTGCTAATCATTATCTGAGACTTCAGTGAGTCATGATAGTAACAGCAAAGATCACTGAACGCAGATCACCATAACAAACAGAATGGTAATAAAGAAAAGGTTTGAAATACTGTGAGAATTACCAAAATGTGACACCAAGAAAAGAAGAGAACAAATGCTGTTGGAAAAATGGTGCTGATAGACTTCTTTGACATAAAGTTGCCACAAACTTCCAAGTTGTAAAATAAGCAATACCTGCAATGTGTAATAAAGAGAAGCATAGTAAAGCAAGGATTGCCTGCATGCATATGTTCAATTTAATAGTAATAAACAGTTTACCAAGGGGGTTGTGTTAATTATTTCACACCAGTAGCATAAAAAAGTTCAAATTCCTGCATATCCTCGCTAACACCTGGATTTGTCAGTCATTTCGGTTTGGTCATTCTGATAATACTTTTATCTCATTGTGGTTTTTTAATCAGGGCTTCCTTGGTGGCTTAGCAGTAAAGAATCTGCCTGCAATAAAGGAGATCCAGATTCGATTCCTGGGTCGAGATCTCCTTGAGGAGGGCATGGCAACCCACTCTGGTATTCTTGCCTGGAGAATCCCATGGACAGAGCAGCCTGAGGCTACAATCCATAGAGTCACACAGTCAAACTTGACTGAAGCAACTGAGCACACACACACGCAGTTTCAATTTGCATCATCCTGATGAGTAATGAGGTTGAGCATCCTTCCACTCACTCATTATCCATTTCACTATCCTTCCCTCTTTCATGAAATGCCCATTCTGTTTCTTACCCAGTTTAAGAACAATTCTCAAAAGTCTTTTCTTCTCAGGAGCCCTTCTCAAGTGGTTAATTCGACACCCTCCTTGCCCTATCACCTTCTTCCATTTATGTTCTTCACCAGGATGATGAGGTCATACTTTGTGGCTGCCATACTCTGCTCCTTACTTCACTCCATCCAAGACTCAGATTCTCCCCAACAGAGGCAGCTTGGGATGCAGCCAGCGGGAATCCTCCCGCTCCCTCCCCTGTTGCCACTCTCTACCATCCTCCTGCTCCTGCATCACCAGGAGCCTGGAAAATGTTTGTTTAGAAGTTTTTTGTAAGTTCTATGAGGTTTTTTTTTTTTCCTCTCATGACTCTACTACTTTCCCATGCCATGTTGGGCACCTGGCACTAACTGAGTTCTGCAGATGGACTACAAAAGAAGGAATACACACAGGAGACCACTCTACAGCCTCGGAAGTCAAATTTGACCATTTGCCAGGAGAAGCCTGTTTTTCTGGGAGATGAGCCACACATTGCAAAGAGAACGAGCAGCCTACCAGCTCTCTTAATCTTCCTCCAGGGTAGTATTCCTCATTTCTCAGTAACCTCAAACCAAAAGCCATTATCAGATTCTCCGTCTTTCTCCACCATGGAAAACTATTTGGCCACAGTTTGACAAGCACAGATGGTACCACCAGCTGCAATTTTTTTTTCAGTTCTTGTTGACTCTAAACTGCCCTTAGTCTTAATCTCTTTTCAGTTTTGCTCAGTTGAATGGGAGATGTGGCCAAACTTTTAATCTGGGAATAAAATTCATGATGGGAGATTTAGTAGGATCTAGTGAAGGGTGAAATGGGATTAGGGACACTGGCAAGATATATGAGATAAAAGCCCTAGGGAAAAAATGTACAGATAGTCAAAATGAATCAGAAATTGTTTAAATAAAGGATAAGAATCCATAAAGGAAAGAGCCACAAGAGGAGGAAAATATTTTTAGGTCTTATAAATATTCTGCTGGTTTGAAAATGTATGTATCAAGTTAGGAATAAGGAAAATAAAAATTATTTCAGGGAAGTGTGCTCTGTACAGTTCAGTTCAGTCGCTCAGTCGTGTCCGACTCTTTGTGACCTCATGAATAACAGCACATCAGGCCTCCCTGTCCATCACCAACTCCTGGAGTTTACTCAATCTCATGTCCATCGAGTTGGTGATGCCATCCAGCCATCTCATCCTCTGTTGTCCCCTTCTCCTTCTGCCCCCATCCCTCACAGCATCAGAGTCTTTTCCAATGAGTTAGCTCTTCGCATCAGGTGGCCTAAGTACTGGAGTTTCAGCTTTAGCATCAGTCCTTCCAATGAACACCCAGGACTGACCTCCTTTAGAATGGACTGGTTGGTTAGGATAATTTAAACTCACACATTCTGATTGTGTGACGTGTTATCTAACAGACCTGGATGATCTTCTATACAACAGAAAACACACAAAAAAAGCAGCTCTAAGAGTCATTTACATATACTCTGGGTCCTCTATAAAGTAACTAAGCGTCACTGATGCCCTGCAAGAGATGCTAGCCAAAGATCTGTCAACAAAGATGCATGGAAAGTTGGAAAAAACTGACTATGTATCTTATTGCTAGGGACAGTGCCACCAGTTCTGAGATCTTCTTTTCATCCTCCCAACTATGAGCTTATGAACCTATATCTATCTTTTTGTTACCCTTTGCTTTTATCAATACCAAGACCATCAATCTAAGCATAGGAAATGAGCCATGAGGACTGGAGGAAGCCCTTTTCACTCCCAGACACATAAACATATGGTAAAATCTAGCCCTGTTGGCAAAGTGGAAAGACAGTGCCATCTCTGCCATCAGAGGAATTAAGAGCACAAAAAGGCATGTCTGGGGCACTAGCTTGTCGCCTGAGGAATGGCACCATGTCATTCTACAACTGCAGACTCTGAGTCAAAGTAGGCACTGGGGGGATGAGTTGCATAATAGCAATGCTTTCTTTGAGGTTTTGTCATGAGTAAGATATGATACGAAGAACTTTACATACATTTTCCCAGCAAATCCTCACAGCCATTCTATGAGTTTGGGTCCATTAATAACTTTCAAAAGTTAATAAAGGAAAATAATACTAACAGATTTTGCAAATGTATACATGTATGTGGTAATACCCAGGACAACCACTAAGAATACTATATGAAGTGATACAATCAAAAACACTATAAATCGATATATATGGAAACCTAAAAATGTTCAAGTAACCCTCAGGATGAGAAATGGGATGAGAAATGGAGGAAATAAATAGAAAACAAATAATAAAATGGTAAACTTAAGCCCTAACATATCAATAAATACCTTCCATGTAAATGGTTTAAAAACACCAATTAAAGTCAGAGTTTTTTGCAAAGTGAATAAAAATAACAATCCAACAATATGCTGTACATAATAATAGACACATGCAATGACTTGGATAGGTCTCAAGGGAATTATGCTGCATGATCTTCTATACAACAGAAAACACACAAAAAAAGCAGCTCTAAGAGTCATTTACATATACTCTGGGTCCTCTATAAAGTAACTAAGCGTCACTGATGCCCTGCAAGAGATGCTAGCCAAAGATCTGTCAACAAAGATGCATGGAAAGTTGGAAAAAACTGACTATGTATCTTATTGCTAGGGACAGTGCCACCAGTTCTGAGATCTTCTTTTCATCCTCCCAACTATGAGCTTATGAACCTATATCTATCTTTTTGTTACCCTTTGCTTTTATCAATACCAAGACCATCAATCTAAGCATAGGAAATGAGCCATGAGGACTGGAGGAAGCCCTTTTCACTCCCAGACACATAAACATATGGTAAAATCTAGCCCTGTTGGCAAAGTGGAAAGACAGTGCCATCTCTGCCATCAGAGGAATTAAGAGCACAAAAAGGCATGTCTGGGGCACTAGCTTGTCGCCTGAGGAATGGCACCATGTCATTCTACAACTGCAGACTCTGAGTCAAAGTAGGCACTGGGGGGATGAGTTGCATAATAGCAATGCTTTCTTTGAGGTTTTGTCATGAGTAAGATATGATACGAAGAACTTTACATACATTTTCCCAGCAAATCCTCACAGCCATTCTATGAGTTTGGGTCCATTAATAACTTTCAAAAGTTAATAAAGGAAAATAATACTAACAGATTTTGCAAATGTATACATGTATGTGGTAATACCCAGGACAACCACTAAGAATACTATATGAAGTGATACAATCAAAAACACTATAAATCGATATATATGGAAACCTAAAAATGTTCAAGTAACCCTCAGGATGAGAAATGGGATGAGAAATGGAGGAAATAAATAGAAAACAAATAATAAAATGGTAAACTTAAGCCCTAACATATCAATAAATACCTTCCATGTAAATGGTTTAAAAACACCAATTAAAGTCAGAGTTTTTTGCAAAGTGAATAAAAATAACAATCCAACAATATGCTGTACATAATAATAGACACATGCAATGACTTGGATAGGTCTCAAGGGAATTATGCTGCTTTAAAAGCCAATTTCAAAAGTGATTTACATACCATGTAATTCCACTTATGTAACAGTCTTAAAATGGTAATATCATAGATATGGAAAATAGATTAGTTGTTGCCAGCAGTAAGGAAGAGGAGAAAAGGAGGGAGGTGGCTATGGCTAAGATAGGGCAGTGGAAGCACAAGAGATCCTTGTGATGTAACCGTTCTCCATCATGACTTTGCTATTGGTTATGCAAACTTACACCTGGGATAAAATTGCAGAGACATAAACACATACACATACACCTGTGCATGTAAAACCAATAAGATCGGAATAAGCTTGATGATCTGCATCAACTGTCAGATTTCCAGTTGTGATATTATACATTTGCAAAATGTTACCATTGAATGTAGCTGGGTGAGGATATACAGAATATCTCTGTGTTATTTCTTACAACTGCTGTGAATCAACAATTATCTCAAAATAAAAAATTATTTTTCTCTTTTAATATATACACTGAAAAGGAAGGCTCTCATTTGCTTCTGTCTCCCAATCCTGCCATTCTCTTCCCCAACAGTAATTATTATGGCTATTTTTTTACCTATCCTTCCAGAAACAGTCTGCAGTCTCTCCATATAGAAATCTGTGTGAATGAACACACAGATTTTTATACAGTTTTATCACAGGCTTTAATATCATATATACTTTCCCCCACCACCCACACTGCTTTATCAATTTATCTTTGAGCTTTTAGAGCACCTTGTTTTAACAGGTGAACAGTATTCCTCCTACAGATAATCCTGATTTACTTCATCAATTCTTTCTTCGTTGAAAAACATGATCCAACAAAAAAGAGTATTTAGTTTATTTCTAATTAGTTCCTATTATAACTAATGCTTCAGGGTGAGCCAGAGAGCATTGAATTTTTTTCTGACCACATCAGTGCTACCCTACACATGCACATACAACCCTTCATTCTGCGGTCTCGGAAGTCAGCTCTAGATCTTTTAATCTCTTCACAGTGTGTTATGCGCTGAACTTAACAGACAATAAGCAGATGCTTGTTTATCTTTGTTGCCATGTCCCTGGCTTGGCACCACTCAGCTTTCCATTTTTACTTTATTTTTAGACTTACAACTTTTTTCCTGATAAAAGTGAACCTATTTATAATTTCCTGTAGAAATTTTTCTCCATTTTAAGAACGTTTTTCTCTACTTTCCTCTAGACTGCCTCCCCAAATGTAGAGCACTCTCTCTTCTTTATTCACCTCCTTGCCATCTCTGCCACAATTTGTCCCCCTTGAATGAGCAACTACTTTTTCCTATAACACCTATCTGACAAGCCGCTCAATCAAAAGTATAACTGCCCTTTCTCCTTGAGGACACGGGAGGTAAGATGTTCTAATGTGCTTTAGAGACATATGAAAAGTGAGTGTTAGTCACTAAGTCGTGTTCAACTCTTTGTGACCCCATGGACTGTAGCCTGCCAGGCTCCTCTGTCCATGGAATTCTCCAGGCAAGATTACTGGAGTGGGATGTCATTTCCTTCTCCAGGGGGTCTTCTGACCCAGGGATCAAACCCATGTCTCCAGCACTGCAGGCAGATGCTTACTGTCTGAGACACCAGAGAAGCCAGATATAAACAGCATACTGTGCATGCTAATGTGGAGCAAAAACTCATAGTTTGACATCATATGATCTCTCTTCCTTTCTTCTTCATGTATCACTTCACCTCACCTTTACAGAATTTCAAATCTTTCAAATACACACTTTAAAAAGGTAGCAGTTATAAATTCCTATGTATAATATTAATTATATAACAGCATAACATATATGTACTATATAATAACAACAAACATAATATTCTAGTAAAAAATTTTTTGCTGTAAAAAAACTTGGAAGAAAAAAAGAAAATGTGGCCATTTCCGAACTCCAAGTGTGGAAAACCACAACAAAAAGCATTTTTCAGTTGTTTGTTTCTTTTGTTTTCATAACCAAAGTCAGAGCTCAGCTCACGCACTGGTATGTTAGCTCATTTCTGCCAGTGAATCAACAAAGGAAAATGTGGACAGAACTGAATATGCTTGTGTGCATGCAAGTATGTGTTGACATTAATGTAAAATTAAGGCACAATAGATAAGTCACATACCAAGACGGAATCATAGTTGTTTTCAAATTGTTCCCATGTAATTTTTAAACATACATCCCCAATATCTGGCAAATGCTCAATGCATATTTGTTGAGTGAATTTGAATGAATAAATGAGAATACCTGTTTATATCTGTGATTTTTCTTGGTGCATCTTACCTATTTGTCAGATGTCTGTTTCATTAGTGTTGCATATGCCTGAGATTATGAAATCTTAATGGGCAGTGATGAGGCTTTTCTTTGACTTTTCCTCTCCAGGTAATATTCTGTAACCTTTGCAAGATTCTAATATGTGCAAGCTCTGCCTTATCCCTAACCATTACTGCTTTGTGGCAGGACTATTTCAACCCTGATCTATTCCACCAGGTGAAGCGAACAAGTAAGACAGAGCACCGCAGCTGCTTGATATAGGATGTCCTCATGGTTTTGCTCCCATTTTTAATACACCCAAGCATCACATTTATTTTTTTCAACAGCTCCTGTACACTGAGCAGACTTCTTAATTAGCTAATGTTTAGAAAGCCCTTTGAAGATAAAAAGCCCTATATACTTGCTAAGTGTTATTATTACCTTGACAAAAGAGTTCTCTTTTACCTTGGCTCACTGCAAAATGTGTGAGGTTTCCTTTCCTCTAGCTAGTAGTGGAACCACAGGCTACATAAATCTGAGAAATGCAGCTGTGGCCCTTGAACATGGGCAGCTGGTTGCCTTGAAGTGTTCCTTCACGTCTTAATGTAATCTTGACCAGATACCAGAAGAAAAGAATGCTGGGGATAGGAAGGGTGAGGCTATGGAATGCTTTGGCAAAATGCAAACTTTTGAATACAGGTTTGCCTGGCCACATACCTGAGGTCTTTCCACAAGTGATAAGCTTCAATGTCATCATCGTGAGAGCCTCAAGAGGATGCAAAATAAGTATGGTGTCATTACAAATACAATCTTTTATCATTATAGAAAGGGGGAGGAGGCCAGGAGTATGTCTGGCTGGTCTGATCAGGGAAATCACCGGGAAAATGACCTTGATTGCTTTCTTGAGGAGACAGCTATGTTATCTCCCACAGAGTAGGAAAACTGGCACACTCAGATGGATTAACACTTGATATCATTTTCATTTCAGAATGCAGTCAAGAGATAGGTGGTGAAAATAGTGGGAGATCAACTGAAATAACAAATACCCATACCATGGAAATCAGCTCAGGTCTTCACTGTTGATTTAAATCAACTGTTCTCATCTGTGTTTTAAAATAAATAAAGTATTTAAATTTTTTTCAATAAATTATGTTATCACCAGTTTTTCCTAAAACTAAAGTTTCAAATCTGAGTACCTAGAAAGATAGGACAGTCATGGCTTTCATTGAGAGGGAAAGAATTAGAAGTAAAGAAACCGGGAAGGAGAAAATAATAAATTCTACTCAAAAGATTCAAAACTGGAAAAATTTCCATTAAAACCACCAACTGTTAGGCAAGGACTCTGCAAGCAGCTTTAGTACCGTCTGGCCATGCAGAGCTCTTAATCAGCCTGCTTCTCCTATCACTTGAAAGCTGCTGCCTCCGCTTCCTGGTGCCAAAGTACACTTATGGAGCAAGGACACACTCAAGAAGCTCACATGCCAAGAGAAAAACACTTTTTGGTGTCCTCCCTAAATGCTATTGGAAGTAGAAAATACTTTCCGTAATTCCCAGCTCTAGGGCTGAAAGACTGATGAACATAGAAATCCATACTCCAGATCAACTTTGAAGTAATCTCTTGTAATGGAGTGAGGATGGACAACACATAGCTCTCTCCTGCAAGACAAGAACAAGGGTAGTGAGCTACTGAGTGGTGAAAGCTTGTTTGTGGCTAATATATTAGATAAATTATTCAGGAACAACATTCTTGTGAGCCCTGTAATCACTGCCAAGTGAGTGAGCTTGTTGACCTACAAAACACAGATCAAAGACCAAATCTGCATTTCACACAAGATTCCTCCCAGGCTCTAGGAACTGGGTTGGCCAGCTCCTGATCTGAAACCCAAAACTTGGAACACAGAATATAGCCACTCAAAAGCTATAATGTAGATGAAATAGAGGTGTTCAGAAAACAGAGAAAGAGAAACTTGGACTCACCACTGCCACCAAGTGATGTCAAAATTCTCCATAATTTGATCCAATCACTCTTTCCAAACAGGTCTTCCATTGCTGCTATTCAAGTCTCCAAGTTTCCTCTAATTGGAATCACTTGCTTTTCCATCTCTTATATATCCTGTATTTCCACCTCTACTTGTTAATCCTTACTATCTGGGTTTTTTTTAAGAATGTGGTTCCACTACAACTCCCCATTTCTAAATCCCTGCCGCCCATTCCAGTTCAATGGTTATCTCACATGTCACTTTCTCAGGGAGTCTTTCTTTCAGAAGAAGCAGATACAGCACTTCTGCTTCATTTCTCACATGGTAACAACTACTTTCCCCTGTAAAGTGATGCTATTAAAAGAATACACTGCGATGATGACCTATCCATCTAGAATCTCCTTAAGAGTGAGATCCATATCGCTTTCACCTTGGATCTTTTTAGACTCTCAGTCCAGCACTTGGAACAGTAGAAGATGGTAAATAAATATTTATTTCATAAAAAGTCACTCAACAGTCCTCACATTTATCATCACTTACTGCCAGGTACTATTCTAAGTACTGGGAATATGCTATGAACAAAGGGGACTAGCATTCTGACCTTATAAAATTTACATTCTAAAGTGTGAGGCAGAGAATAAACAAATCAGTTGTGGATGGGTGGGTAGATGGATGGATTACAAAATGGAAAACTGTCTTTATCAGTGGGAAAATAAACTTTCCCAGAACATTTTCTAATCTCTATATAAATCAGTTTCTCAAGCCAAAAAAAAAAAAAAAGTGATGGTTCATCTCATCCACAATAATTTTAGAAAAACAGAGGACACAGAATCCGATTTCTCAATTTATTGCTAAACTGACTTCAAAAGCCCCTGCATAAGTTACTTCTGGTGACCTTGTAAAAAATATTTTAATGCCCATGGGTTTAAGAGAAACAGTTTCCTTGGGTCAGAAAGAGCATCTTTTAGTCTGTGGATGTTTCTATTAAAGGAATGTGTGTTTTTTTTTTTTTCAAATGGGAACTAACCATTGAAGATGAAAATATGAGATGGCAAAAGTTTGGAATAAAAAGGGAAGATTTTTTTACATCAAAAAAAATGGATATCTGTTTATGCTAATTTAATCAAGTCTGTCATGAAGATAGTTTTCACAAAGCAATTGAGATCTGAGATCTTCAGATCCTTAGTGATTAGTTTCTGTGTCACATGTGAGTTTGTTAAGCTTTTTGTTGTTAAGCTTACTAATTTTTCTTTGCAACATGGAGTGGTGAGAATCATTTCATGCATCACCATTCTATAGACAGAGTTGTACCTGGTCCAATAAGGCGGCTACATTTCTCATGCTTGGTCTCTGCTGCATTGTCACAAGGAAAAATAGCATTATATTCTCTACATTATTTTATAAGTTGATTTCAGTTTTAGAGAAAACATTTATTTGTGGTTAAAACTCTATTTCAAACTTTGTGAAAAACAGTGAATAAGAATATCTTTTCAGTGTTCCAAGCAAGCTCTTTGAAAGGAGAAAGCAGCCTAGCCATTCAAGGGCATTTTCATTTCCTTCCTGATTTTCAAGGCTCACAATATCCTGATTTGGAATTTTCTGCCTATTGTAGAGCCATTGTTGCCTGATTTCTAATGTGATCTCTGAACATTTTTACTTGTCTCAGCTTCTAGCTTAAATCATGGACACTTATTTGTTTCCTGCCCCTTCTTCATCCTTTTTTTCTGAAATTTTAAAACAGTAGAATGAAGACATATATGCCACGGGAAGGAGTAAGGCTAAAAGGTGACATGACTGAACGCACCAACTCAGAACCAGCTTATCCAAGCTCAGCTTCTAGTTCCACACTTGCCAGCTGGGTGACTTTGGGCGATGCAGCTAATTTCTCTGTGCTATAATTTTTTTTTTAGCAAAATAAAGATACTGCAATCGAATTTTCATGAGGGTTAAATAAGTTACTATCTGTAGATAGTGAATGCCTGGTGCCTAGTGAGCTCCATTAAGTATCTGTTAGTTGTTCTTCCTGCAAGAGGAAGAACTAAAAAAAAAAAAAAAAGATTCTCTGTGGCCAAGGTCTCAGCTTGCTCTGGCTAGGATTCAAAGTGATGTCCGGGCATGTTGACAAATTGGGGGTGGACTTTTTGAAGTGTGTGCCTGTAAGGGCTAGAGGAGTTTCCTGGCAGAGAATTCTTCCCAAGGGCTAAGCTTCACAATTTAGATCCAGTAACAAAGTCTCGATCTTCGTGGAGGACAGAATTATTCCGATTACATCTGATCTGACTCCAGGCTTGTCTCATAAGTCAAAGAGACTTATTTGGTTCTACAGAGCAATGAGCTATATTAAAAAGGGAAGAGACATTTTACTAAAATCCTATTAAGCACTGGAGCACAGACAGCACATTCCTGGGACCCCCTCTAAGGAGGGAAAGACACTATTGGAGACAGAGAGGCGTTCTTCTCCACTTCAGGAGGGCAGTAGTCTAGATGGGGGCAGGGGAGGAGGACAAATTGTCAGTAGTCACAGACTCTCCAAATGGCATTCAGCTAAAAAAGGGCTACAAATATTGATGTCCACAGGCCTCTGAATGCCATAGGAACCAAGATACAGGTAAACTGTTGCTTTGTTACAATACAGAGAATAAAATGTGACATGGCTCATAAACTATAAAACCAGAAAGAAATTTCACCTGCTAGATGTACAATCCTAACGGAGTCAGGGAAAGTATAAATACTTTCATTCTTCAAGCATTAAACACACATTAATACTGATTCAGCCCCTTGTATGCCCCAGGCACTGTGCGTTCAGTGTGGGGGATACAAGGAGCACAAAGCAGACAGGTTTCTTCCCCAGGTTTCCGTGGAGTTCACAGTCTGGAGTGGATGGAGTGGAGAAACCAGTCCCAGGATGACTAGAATCAGTCAGTCCTCTGGAGGGAAAGTTACACAGTGCTGGGGGAGCTCCTGAAGGCCACAGCCTGGATTTGGGGCAGTGGTGAGGGCTTCTTCATCGAAGGAATGACTTCTATGCCAAAGAGTGGAAGGATAACTACAACCCAGCTGGGCAAAGAGAGAGAGGAGCAGCATTCTAAGCCATGGCAATCGCATGGGCCAGGGTCCAGATGCCCTGCATTACAGAACCGCTGTAAGCGCGGCCCACCAGCCACTGACTGCTCTTGTAAATCAACTTTTATTAGAACAGTCGTTTACATACTGTCTATACCTGGTTTCATGCTACAAATGGTAGAGTTGAGTAGTTGTGACAGAGACTGTATAGTCTACAAAGACTAATATTTACTATGTAGACCTTTACAGAAAAAAAAAAATCTGGAGCACAACATGGCAAGTGGCAAATGGTAAGCTCTCTGTCCCAGTGAATTTCCTTCAGCATTTTTCTGATGTCGGATTGGACAGCAGTATAAAGCAAAATGGAATATGTCGACAGATTCACTTTCCTGTGCAGGTTACAAGTCAAACCTGAAGCCATGCTCTTGTGGCACTCTGAAAGAAAGAGGTGCTTTTGTGGTTTTACTTTTGTGCTTTGTGTAGATTTTTCATAGGACATACTTTTATCCAGGTTACTGGCAGGCACTAACTCATTACATGCTGCTGAGACCAAAAACTGTGTTTCTAAACTATAGCCTCAAATTGCCAGCAACATGCAGAATAAACATACTATCTGACAAACTATGTGACATGTCCTCTTAAGATGAAATGCTGGAGGCAGGTGGCATACCCAGTGTGGTCACATCGTCAGTTCTTTTCTAAAATCACAGTTGACAGTCATCCAGGTCAGAGAGCTATCAATAATATATGAGCAGAAAACCTTTACTTTGGAATTTTAGGAAGACAGCAAAAGCTTCAGTGAACTTTAGCACACTCAATATTTACTGTCTGCTTCTGCCTGGAACCATCTCCCTTACTCTCCTGTAACCCTACCATCTTTTGCTCTTAGTTACATTCATTTTCATTGCCTAGAAGGATTCAGATAAACATCCCCACTTCCAGTTCCCATCATGCACGGTGCTCACACACAGTAACAGTTCTTTCCTGCCACTACCCCCTTCCTGTGAGATCCTCGAGGGCAATGCTGCATCTTTCTCACCACTGAAGTCAGTGCCTGAAACACTGGTGGGTGCTCAATATGTATTTATTTAATGCGTAAATGAAAAAGGAAAGACCAATATTGATGGAATTAATGCTCTGAAATGAGTTTTGCATATAGTTCACTCTTTAGGTAACAAGTATAATTGCATGAATAATGAGCCATATGCTTCTGATATCAACCAGCATTACCCTCACACTGAGGAATTACCCAGGTGTTGCTCAGAGAATATTCTGCTTTCTGGTGTCGTTTATAACTTGTTCTACTTTATTTGTCTAGATTTTGCAGTCCCACTGATTCTCTGTCCCAGAGTCCTACGCTGCCATTTCCTAATACTGATCTGCTAGAACAGATATTTCTTTATGTCAGAATGTTTAATATCTACTCTGAAGACTTCTAAATCTCTTTTGTATCACAAAGATTTAATGAGCTGCTTTTCTATGGAGTTTTGTTTATTCCCATTGTTCCTGCAAAGTGCTAGCTTCCAAACCTCCTGCCTAGCAATGGGACTATTCATCTCCTATAGCTTCTGTTTTCAGCACTTGTGCCTTCTGCCAGACCAGGGAGATGAGAGTTAGTTATTACCCAAAATATAAAGTGATTTTCTGATTGATTTGAACTTATGATATCAGGGGCACCTTGATATTTGTTGGATGAGAAGTTCTTGTTTAATCATTTTATATTCAGGATCACAAGAAGAAATCAAACCAAGAGGGAAAGCCCTAGAACTTCTCAATGAAGTAAGATATTCAAAGTGGGAGAAAGATCATGGTGCAAGGCAGTCATTTTGCAACCTGCATCCTTATATTCATTTTTATTATTTACTTCTTTTGAGAAGTAGATAATATGTGGAGGGGAAAAAAACCTCACAGGTGATGTGTCAACAAACTCAGGAATCAAGTAAAACTAACTGTGCCCATTGTTTGCACTTAATATCTACTTTCAAATGTCTTAACAATTTAAGCAGTAGATACTTCATTTTAGAAGCTAAATTAAAAGTCAGGGAAAAGAATTTGGAGGGGCTAATCAGATCAGATTTTTAAAAGAAGATCCATGGATTTGAATTCACAGATTTCTTTCTGGCTTTGAAAGCAAAAAAAAAAAAAAAGTGCATTGGACAAAATTAAGCTGGGTTAAAAATTGAATATTTCATGCACAGATTGATTTCTAAAGAAAACAATGCATTTTGAATACATTGAAAGGAATTCTGAATGTATTAAGAATCAGCTTAGAGAAAAAGAAATTCAAGATGCTAAATCTGAAAATAAAGAAACCATCAAATGTGAACCGAGACACAGGAGGAACTCAATCTGAAGCAGTAAGTCAATAACTTTTTCTGATGTTGGCAATTTTGCAATTTCACACCTAACGCATGTTTTACTGGGAGCTGTGGATAATATAACGATTTGAAGAAAAGAGTAAGAAGAGAGAAAAAGCAAACAAAAGTGGAAAATTATATTTATAGATATATATATGTTTTTGAACTGTGGTGTTGGAGAAGACTCTTGAGAGTCCCTTGGACTGCAAGGAGATCCAACCAGTCCATTCGGAAGGAGATCAACCCTGGGATTTCTTTGGAAGGAATGATGCTGAAGCTGAAGCTCCAGTACTTTGGCCACCTCATGTGAAGAGTTGACTCATTGGAAAAGACTCTGATGCTGGGAGGGATGAGGGGCAGGAGGAGAAGGGGACAACTGAGGATGAGATGGCTGGATGGCATCACGGACTTGATGGACGTGAGTCTGAGTGAACTCTGGGTGATGGTGATAAACCGGGAGGCCTGGCGTGCTGCGATTCATGGGGTCGCAAAGAGTCGGACACGACTGAGCGACTGAACTGAACTGAACTGATATTCTTGCAGTTGACACAAGAACAATAAATTAAAATAATGAACATAATCTTCAGAAAATAGAGTCAGTACATATGATCTGTTACTTTATCAATTTTAAGAACATAAAAAATGGAAAGATTATGTTTGTCATTATTTTGAAAGAATTTTATGACTTACTTTTACATACATACTCAAGTTCTTGTGAATTCTTTGAAAACACCTTAATTATGTGGATGACACGTTGGTTTTCACTGGAACAAACCTTAGAACTGCAGATGCTACACTCTGAAATTATTTAAAATATCACATAAAATTCTACTCAGTACCCTTTTAAAACAAAAGCAATAGCTTTGTCTTCAGTAACAGTGGAAAAGAATTTAATTTTTAAAGAGTTTTTAAAAGGGACAGATTTTTCTTAATAACTCTGTCTAGTCTCCTTGATCCTTCAAAAGGTCATGAGTCATTCATTTCCAGAGTCTGTTCACTTATCTGTTGAAACATCCAATATCTCTTTCTAGAATTTAAATGTTCCTTGCACTGTGTTTTACAATGTTTTTCTGATTAAAGAAATATTTGGTACCACTATTGTCAAAGAATAACAATCTAGAATAAGCAGACTTGAACGACAAAGATTTCTGAGAATTTTTCAAGTGTACTAAATAAAATATTCTTCCTTCATTTTTACAAAGGGAAAATTGAAAAAAAGTCTTATCTAAGTACTTTATATTTTCAAATACACTTAGTTTTAAAATATCACAATAGCCAAGAGGTGGAAGTAACATCCATCAACAGATGAATGGATAAACAAAATGTGGTATATGCATTAGCTGGAATATTATTCAGCTTTAAAAAAGGATGGAATCCTGTCACACACTATACCATGGATGGACATGGAAAACATTATATTAAGCCAGTCACAAAAAACAAATATCGCGTGATTCTACTTATAGAGCTATCTAAAGTAGCTCAATTCATAGAATAAAGCAAAGTGGTGACTAGCATGAGATGGGGGCAGGGGCAGGAGAAAGGGAGTTGTTTGATTGGTATATAGTTCCAGTTTTACAAGATAAAAAAGTTCTGGAGAATTTTTCAAAAATTAATGTGAAGGTACTTAACGCTACTGAAACCATACACTTAAAAATGATTAAAGTGGTAAATTTTATGTTACATATTTTTTACCATAATTAAAAACAAAAACCAAACCCCCCTAAGGTATGTTTCTGACTTATTTACAATTAATTCATCACTCATTTGGAGAGAAATCAGAAGCCTCTGAAACCCTTGCCATCAGTCCTTTAATTAGCCTATAGCTCTTTCTCCTAAGACACAAACTCTCCTATTTTGACAGGATTAAATGAACAGGCATACATGAAAGGAAAAGTTTAAATTTTCCTTGAAATTGAGACGCTGACACAGAAGGCCAATGAGTTTCTAAACTTGAAATGTACACTTGATGATCACTACTAACAATTAAGATATACCATCAGGCAAATTCCCCAACCTACTCATTATGTATGAACACAAGCAATTAAGCCTTTGCACAATACACATACCACAGACTGCAGAGCACAGAATCAAATTAATGCCTAATATACTCTAGCATAGGTAATTGATAACAGGAATATTGATTAGCCACCAGAATATTTCATCTTAACACTTTGCATTTTCATTATTAAGTAAGGAAATAGACAAGTATATTTATTATTAAGCTATTGAAAGAACTAGCTGGGATAGAGAATATTTGAAATCAGGGCTCAAACGTGTTCCTTCTCCACAGAGCAGCAGTTTTTAAGCTATACTGCTTAGTGCTTGGTACAGGAAGAGGCAAAATAAACCATAGTCCTTGCTTTTAGAGTTGTTATAACAAAGTGAGGAATTTAGCTAGGCCTCTATGTAATTAAAATGTAACAAGAACAATATAAGCACAATAAACAAAGGACTACAGGAGTTCAGAAGAGAGAAAAATAGACTGAAGTCAGACTTATTGTCACTTAGACTTTGCTCAAAGATATTAGAGATAAAAATCTACCCAAGAGCATCCATTCCATTTTGGGAAGTTCTGTTTGATTAAAAACTTTTTCTTAGGTAAAATGATGTATATCTTCCTTCAGCATACAATTATTTAGAAGGATGGATTATTTATCTATATGTAACCCTTATTAATGATTAGTAATTAATTTATCTAATCAAATATCATCAAAGTAGATGTGGAAAATCCAGGTGCAGCTCGCCTGGCATTGGGTATTAGAATCTGGAAGACTGCAAAGAGGTCTTAACTAAAGGTATACATTTGGGAGTCATCAACTAATAAATAGGACTTGAAATCCTTTATCATTTCTCAAGGTTTTCTTCTTCTGTCTCAACAAACCAAGACCAATCACTTATGTGTCCTAGTTGATTCTACTTTAAAATGAACTCTCTAATCTTTCCCCAAATCAATATCACCTTTTATTTTACTTGTCTCCCTGTAATCTAGTTTTGCAAACTTCCAAACCACTCTCCATACTGCAGCTGGGTTCATCCTGACTCTATCAGATTGTTAACCATGTTGTCACGAAGTTCCACAAACCGAGTGGCAAGACAACAGAAATTTATTGTCTTTTAGAGTTGTGCAGTTAGAAGTCTGAGATCAAGGTTCTGATTTCAAAATACAATCATGCCAACCGTTTTTTAAAGTCACCAGGCAAGAGTCTTTTCCAGGCTTCTCTCCTAGCTTCTACTTCCTTAGCTCCTGACAGTATAACTCCAGTCTTGACATGGCATTCTCTTTGTGTGCATATCTAGTCATTCACATGACAGTTTTAAAAATAAAGACACTAGTCATATTGGAATAGTGCCCATCCTACTCCAATCTGACTTTTAACTAATTACATCTGCAGTGAGCTTATTTTCAAATTAGGTCTCATTCTGAAGTTCTGGGGCTAGGACTTCAGTATATGAATGGCAGGGGTGGGATGGAGAGGACACAATTCAGCTCATTACACTTACAAAATATAAATACGATGCTGTCACTTTCTCTTCAAATAATCGAATGGCTCCTCACTACTTCTAGGATAAAATCCCTGTTTTACTAAATTCTTCATAATCCAGCCCCTAGATTCCCTTGTTTTACTTCTTGTAACTCTCTCCCTGTATATTTTTTCTCCCAGATATCATCAATGATAAATGTAAATTTACAATAGCAATATGTGCTTTCTAACAGTAGATTTGAACTAATCAGGGAGGTGAGAAAAGGCTTCCTCAAGGATGTTATGATTGATCTGAGAAGTGAAGTACCTGAAAGGTAGGTAGCTGAAGAAGGGAGAGAGAAGCATCCTGGAGAGAGGCAGCAGCTGTCTTCCATGCTTAAAGGAGGGACGCAAGGAGGTGAGGGGAACATGGCATGAGATGAGGCTGGAGTGGAGGGAGGGAATAAAACAGAGTCCCGCAGGCCATACTCACAGGACTGTGGGGAAAGCATAGGTAAACACTGGGGAGTCTCACTCAGGGAAATGAATCAATAAAATCTGCATTTTAAAAAAATCACCCTGGTCAAAAGAGAAAAATAAATATTGTATAATATTGCATATATGTGGAATCTAGAAAAATGATACAGATGAACTTATTTGCAAAGCAGAAATACAGACACAAACATAGAGAACAAATGTATGGATACCAGGGGGGAAGGGAAGTTGGGATGAATTGGAAACTGGGATTGACATATATACACTTGTTCTTTAGTCACTAAGTCTGACTCTTTTGAGATTCCATGGACTGCAGCCCATCAGGCTCCTCTGCCCATGGGATTTCCCAGGCAAGAACACTGCAATGGGTTGACATTTCCTTCTCCAAGGGATCTTCCCGAAGCAGGGATGCAACCCGGCTTTCCTGCTTGGCAGGTGGGTTCTTTACCACTGAGCTCCCACTACTATGTATAAAATAGATATCTGTTAAAAAACCTACTGTACAGCACAGGGAACTCTACTCAGTGCTCTGTAGTAACCTAAATGAGAAAGAAATACAAAACAGACGGGATATATGTACACTTATAGCTAATTCACTTACTGTAGAGCAAAAATAGAATATTGTAAAGCAACTATACTCCAATAAAAATTAATTTAAAAATTAAAAATCACCCTCATTACTGTAAATAACTGTGAAGAACAAAGGGTGAGAGGCAAATGTGAATCAGAGAAGCCCAGTTTGAGGCTATGTGCATGGTCCAGGCAAGAGATGATGGTGTTCTCTTGCTTAGAAATAATTAGTCTCTAAGTGAGTTCTAGATATGTCAGGAGGCAAATCTGAGCTTGGAAGTGGATTGTTTATAAGGAGTCAGGAGAAGGAAATGTCAGAGATGACTTAGAATTTTGGCTTGGGCACATGGAAGGCCAACAGTGCCATTCATTACAATTGGAAAGAGCAGAAAATGCTCATGAATTCTGCTTGCACATGTTGGGTCTAAGAATCCCTTGAAGGAAATTTTCAGTTAGCAGATGGAAGTTCAGAGCCTTGTCCACAATGGAAAAATAAGAGGTCTCCACCATATACATTGCAATTGCATAAGCAAGTCAAAAATGAGGAGAATAAAGTACCTAAGATACTAAGCTTGAAAGTGAAATTTAATTGCAGAGTTGTGTCCGACTCTTTGCGATCCCTTGGACTACAGCTTGCCAGGCTCCTCTGTCCATGGAATTTTCCAGGCAAGAGTACGGGAGTGGGTTGCCATTTCCTTCTGCAGGGGCTCTTCCTGATCCAGAGGTGGAACCCTGGCCTCCTAAGTTGCAGGCAGATTCTTAACTAACTGAGCTACTAGTTTAGGCTTAAACTGCAGCATTTAAACATCAGCTAAGAGAAGAAAAGCCAGCAAAAGAGAGGAAAAGGATCAGTTAATATCTTGGATATGGAAGGAAGAAATGTTTCAAAAACTAGGAGTAGTAAACATCTAAAAATATTGCCAGAATTTCAGCTAAGAAAAATAAGGAAGAAAAGAAAGAAAAAGAAAAGGGAAGGAGGAGGAGAAGAAGAAGAAAGGAAAGAATTTAAAAACTGTCATTACTTTTCTCCTCTCCAACCTGAACATTTCCTGTCTTTCATCTATCAAGCATATCACAACATTCTTCCATTGCCAGTGCCTTCATACGAAGGCACTCTGTTATGGCAATATTTTGCTTGAATATGCCCAAGAGCACAGTTGTTAATCATTCCCTCATCCCTGCTGCACACTTGCTGGGGGTGAGGGATGATACAAGATCAGTCAGGGCAGACACTTACTCTCAAAGAGCTTTCAGTTCAATAGAAATGTTAAGGTACACTGATGTATAAGTAAACTCAATGCAAAGTGCCCCCCCCCAAATTTGTTATAACATTCAGAAGAGGTCATGGTTTTCATTTTTATAGGAAAAAAAAAAATTCAGCAGAGTCCAGTAGGGTGAATAAACTGAAAAGATAGTAAAAAAAAAAAAAAAATGGCCTTCCAGCCAGGGGGAAAAAAAAGAAGACAGCAAGGAAGGAAATCAGAAGATTGGCATTAAGGAGTATGAACAGAAGCACTAGGGGGAAAGGTTGGAAAACTAGATGCTGGAGGACTATGCATATTAGGCATTAAGCATTTTAAAGTGTTTGCTATTGGCAGTCTGAGTTCACCAAATGTTATTCTTGATTTCCATCTGTGTCTACAACCTTTTGCTGTATTCTTTTTCTATGACATCCCTTTAAGTTTTAATTAAGTTTCATTATCATCTCCATTACCTGCTTTACATCTAATAGCTTCTTTGTCCACTCCAGCTCTCCTTATGTCCCTTCATTGGTTTATAATTCTTCATAGCACTTAACAACCTCCAACATATTACATTTTACATACTTATGTTTTATTTTTGGTCTCTCTCCCTGGTTCCCACTAGAATGTAAGCTCCATGAGGTAAGAAAAGTTTTTTATTCTATTGGTCATTGCTATTTCTCCAGAGCTTAGAAGAGTCTGGCACCCACAGGCATGCTGTGTTACTGAATGGGTGAACTCAAAAAATATCCAGGAGGTAGAAAATCCAAGGGATTTGATAATTCAATAAACATTGGGAAACGATGAGAGAAAGAAATCAAAGGTAATTCAAGTTTTCAGAGTAAGTAGAAAAATTAGGGTCTCCTGGCAAAAATGGAACCAATACTACTAGCAAAGAAGCTGGGTTGGAGACTGATATTCTAGAAACTGATGTAACAGTATTATTGTTTCCTATAAAATATCACTTTGCATCATAATATATTATTTTGAAAAAGCAGAGAAACATGGTAAACGCTTGCATTCCAAATAACCTTCTTTAAGCCAACAGTATACATTTATGGTACCATATGGGAAACCAAGACAGAAGTGCAGAAAAGAGAAATTCTGACTTTGATAGATTAAACCTTTGTCTTGAAAAATGGTTCATGCAGATCAGGAATGGGAGTCCTGAATGCCAACACAAAGAGCCAAAAATAATCTTGTAATTTAAAAGAGTGAATGAATGATACGACAACTCTGAGCTTGGAAAAGCCTCAGCTGTGATCATGAAATATGTATCAAAAGCATTGGCTCTCTGGGTGATACGTAAAATTTCCTCTCTGCCTGTGATGGAAGCTATTTTTTCTGATACAGAATGGGCCAAATTCAGATTACAGATTCTACATTTTATAATTCTTCTAGCATAAATTGCTGCAAACCAAGCGGAATCCAGAATACACTTTTTTTGGTTGGTGGAGAAAGTGGCAGTCTATAAAAGGAAACGAGCCAGCAGATTTATCCTCTTTATCACAAAGTGAAATCACAATGCATAGCTCAAAGTGAAAGAGAAAAAGATCATATATCAGAAAAAGGACTGAAAAGAAACACACTCAAATGGAAAATTTCTTTGCTGGGAATATGCATATTTTCTATTTTATTTCTTTAAAATAAATACATACTACTCTACAATTTGAAAAAAAATTAAAAACAGGCTGATTTAAAAGAATCTGGCTTGAAACTATTTGACAATAAGCTCATGGGTCATTTTAAAGTTCTGTCAGCTTGCCATCTCCATCAAAAGAAGAAATTAACTGGGGAGGGAAGAGGAATTTTTAATATCAACCCAAGTCATTTTGAATTTAAACAAAAAAGAATCCACTTGATTGTTTTGAGATGACTAAACCACAGGCAATTCTAATCACCCTGCTGAGATGCTAAATATATTAAATTATACTGAATTCATAGATAACCTCTTAAACGCTGTTTTAGTCCATGAAGTCAGTCTCTGCATCCAAAGATTATTTCAAATAATTTATATTGTTTAACCTCAGAATTTCCCTTCTTAGTTCAATAAAAAGTCTACAAAAATGTTTTGGTTTGCTTTGCTTTCTTTTAAAGGACCACAATGAAAAAAAAAAAAAAACCACAAACCATAAATAAGTAACTAAGCTAAATATAGATAAACATAGAACTCAGCACTGGCTACATTCCCCAAACCAACATTCATAGAACTTCTGGAGCAATACTGGAAAAGCATAACTAATCATTTGGAAGGAAATTAAAAGGAAATCTCTCCTCTATCTATCCAGCCACAAAGGTACACATTTCACATAAATAAAAACTGATTTTATTTTCAAACTGACAGATCAATCATCCTTTTAATACAGCACAGCCTTGGCATTTAATAATTTAAATTTTATTATTTGGATCTATGAGAATTAAGCCAAAAGTTTATTATATAAAATATGAGATAAATATTGATACCTACTGAGGGGCTGGTGCTGTTCTAGCTATTGAGGGTGCATTTTACATGGAGCATCAAGATCCCCTCTTCTACGGAGGTGATAAGATGGAAGTGAAAGGCCAACAGGAAAAAAGGAGCCCTGCCCCAAACTAAGATAAACTCCAGGACTACTGTACAGGATACATGGCGGCCCAGCGGGTAGGCAGGGCTGCCAAGACCAGGCAGCCTAGGACAGGATGTCAAACTGACTTGTTCTCACTGGGGCAGCCTCTGGGAGTCTGTAGTCATGACGACAGTAGGCACAGGACAGCTACCAGAAGGAAGCAGAGGTGAGCACATGGCAGGACTCACAGTTTCAGCAGCACCTCTACACCCTCAAGGTGGGAGATGTCACCCTGGCCTTGGTGTGGCCTGAAGAGAGCCTGGAAACCAGGTGGACCTGGCAGAGCTGTACACAGGCAAGAAGGGCATCTTGAGCCTGGGATTTCCCAACATTCACTTGCTGGGGTTAGTGGAAAAGAATGGGGCTGGAAAGGCCAAGGGGGGGCCATGTCTGAGGGTCAATACCTCTGTGACTGGCAAGTAGGGATGAGCCCGCAGGATGGAAAGCAATGTTCAGCTCCTGGCTAACCCCATATGGCCTATGGAAAAAGGACAGACCTACTACTAGATAATTCTCTGTTGCCCTCTGAGATAAATGACACAAGAGATTGTCCACAGCAACAGATGACAGCATTGTGAAGACCATGAACCTGGAGCCCAGGAGTAAAGTCCTCACCTACAACCTGGCTCCCAACACCTTCCTGCAGCTCTGAGGCTCACATCCAGCTGCCCTCTTCCTAACCTTTTCTGTCCCACCTGCCCAGCCCTGGCAGGGGCCCCCATCCAAATCATATGGAGCCACCCAACTAAAACTATGGTCAAATTTCTGCAATAATCACTCTTGTTCAAAACATACACACACACAAACTGAACAAGGCTACCCGCTCCAATATTCTGGCCTGAAGAATTCCATAAAGAGTCAGACACGACTGAATGACTTTCACTTTTCTGATACATTTCTGAAAGGAAATACTGCTAACTGTATTGGAACAGTAGGCAAACACCAAAATGTCCTAGGCAAACTGGTATGTGTGATCCAGAGATCATCATAAACTCTGAAATAGACTGTAAAGATAAAATTGACAATACATGAATTCTAAAATGGACAAATCAATAAATCTAAGAGCTGGCTTGTCAGAAAAATGAAAAAAATAAGCAAATATGGAAAAATCTAAGACAAGACAAAAAAGAAAAAACATAAAATAACATAAAATATAGAAATAACAGAATTAAGTGTGTCATAGAAAACTATATACATTCTATACTAAGAAATTTGAAAGTCTAGATAAAAGGTAGATGTGTATAAGAGACAGAATATGGGGACTGACAGTTGTGAAGCAAACATAGCTTTACTGGAGCTTTCCTAAGCATTATTATTCTGATATATGATTATACTATTTTAAACACCACATCTCAATTTTCTGACACATTTTTCACTTTTATGGTTCCAAGATTTGCAGCATCACATTCTTCTCTAACTTCTTGCTCCTGTGACTAGAAAAAGTGTTAAACTAAGTACAAAAGTTTAGAGTGTAGCAGTGCTGAGAAGTAAGACAGATTTTTGTCCTGAATCATGCATATTAATCAGCTTGACCATTAATCAGTGATGGTGGATTAACTTGCTAGAATTTCTTTGGATGTGCATGTCTATGTTCGTATGAGAGACTACTTCTTTGTGTATTAACTGTCAAGTTTTGGCATTAGGCTTATGCTAGCTTTATAAAATGAATGGGTAATCATGAAAGAAATTAAAAGGTCATCAATGAAATATTTTCAAAAATAAATTTAGGCCATACATTTCTTTGGACAAATATCTTTTGAAAACTTCAAAACACACATAATAATATGCTACATAATATGTTTCCAAGCTGAACAAAAAGATAGAAAGTTATCCAATTCATTTTATAAAGCTAGCATAAGCCTAATGCCAAAACTTGACAGTTAATACACAAAGAAGTAGTCTCTCATACGAACATAGACATGCACATCCAAAGAAATTCTAGCAAGTTAATCCACCATCACTGATTAATGGTCAAGCTGATTAATATGCATGATTCAGGACAAAAATCTGTCTTACTTCTCAGCACTGCTACACTCTAAACTTTTGTACTTAGTTTAACACTTTTTCTAGTCACAGGAGCAAGAAGTTAGAGAAGAATGTGATGCTGCAAATCTTGGAACCATAAAAGTGAAAAATGTGTCAGAAAATTGAGATGTGGTGTTTAAAATAGTATAATCATATATCAGAATAATAATGCTTAGGAAAGCTCCAGTAAAGCTATGTTTGCTTCACAACTGTCAGTCCCCATATTAGTGTAAGTACTAAAAGATTTTATGACACTAATATTTCATGCTTTAGATGAGATAAAACAATACTTTTAATCCATTATCATAATTTTAATCCATGTCACAGAGTTGGTATATTAGAAAGCTTATCTAAGAAGCTGGAAAATGTGTTTATTTTCAACCTGTCTTGTTTTAAAAATCTAAGACATGGTTCACACAATTACCTATTTTATTGATGATACTTTCAGTAGACTATTAATTGCACTTGAGCTGAAGACTCGGACTCTAAAGAACGCTTTTAAAATGTGTCACTCAAAGGACATTTTCATAGTTTTTCTCAGTCTTATTAATTCCCAGTAGTTATATCTTAAAAAATTTAAGCTTAAAATCTCTCTTTTTTAATTTGTACTTGGTAAATTTTGTGAGGGAGATATGAGCATTTAATACATTCATCTTTTCAAACTTGTTCAAGTTTCTGGACTTTGAAATAGACTGGTTTGTTTCTTTCAAGTTTTATTTTGAGAAACTAAAGTCAACATCAAAATTACGTGAGTAAGAGAATGAACATGTTTATCTCCTGTACTTAGAATCACCAGTTGTTAACATCTTGCCACATTTACTTTATCTCTTTATCCATCTAGGAATCTTTCCATATTTCCCTATATACATATTCTTATTAAAGTATTTGAAAACACAGTGCATGCCTCTGGACCCTTCATCATATATATTGCAAGTTTAATGATGGTTCCTTTCTAAACACAATATATTTAGCCAATGAGGAAATTTAATAGGTAAACAGTAATTTTTCTAACATACAGTCCATTTTCCAATTTTGCTAATCATACTGTATTATAAATCCTGTTTATTAGTTTACAACTTTTATAATCAAATTATATATAAAACCTGGGAACTTCAAGTATAATTACAGAACAGAATGCTAGCAACCTTGCCAATGTAAAAAGGGAGAAAAGAGCAGAGGAGACAACACGCTCATCTTGGTGGAGAGAAAAGACAGGCTGCCTAGTGGTGATGGAAACAAAGATAAAAGTCTAAGTTTATTATTTAAAATTAAAAAGAAAACAGGGTTCCCCAGATGGCTCAGTGGCAAAGAATCTGCCTGAGTTATAGTAGATGTGGGTTCAATCCCTGAGTCAGGAAGATGACTTGGAGAAGGAAATGGCAACCCACTCCAGTATTCTTGTCTGAAAAATCCCATGAACAGAGGAGCCTGGTGGGCTCAGTCCATGGGACCAAAACCAGTCAGACACAATTCAGCAACGAAACAAAAAGAACTAAAAGAGAACTAGCAGAAGAAATGAAATATGAACATAGCCATCAAACTTTGGAAAAGGAAGAAGAAAGGTAGGGAGAAAAGATAAGTGAAATCCCACCTGTTCATAGAGGAAAATCAGCAAATAATGCTTTAATTAAAAAGTCAAGCAAGGGCAAATAAAGAAATAAGGCAGGATGGTCCTATCTCAAATTACTAATTTAGTTGTTCCTGTGCATTTTTCTCCCCATCTTTTCTCTTATTTGTTCCCCAAGTGTTATTTTCCTCATTCCATACTTAACTTCAGACTATACCAAGGGGAAAACAAAGATTCAAAGAGCCAGATTCAGATTTGCAGGGCTTTTCCTCTAGGAGAGGCTGAGTAAGACTGGATACAGAGAAAAGTATGAGAGAAGGTGACGGAAGAAGGAGAAGATATCCTGGAGGGACAGAAAAGCATCAGCTCCCACGAGGTCTGGAAAGCAGTGCAGAAAGGATTCAAATGAGCTGTCCTCAACTGTGGACTACTTCACACCAAGCCATCCACCTGGACAACAGGTCTCAGTTCAGTTCAGGTCAGTCGCTCAGTTGTGTTCGACTCTTTGTGACCCCATGAATTGCAGCACACCAGGCCTCCCTGTCCATCACCAACTCCCGGAGTTCACTCAAACTCACATCCCTCGAGTCAGTGATGCCATCTAGCCATCTCATCCTCTGTCATCCCTTTCTCCTCTTGCCCCCAACCCCTCCCAGCATCAAAGTCTTTTCCAGTGAGTCAACTCTTTGCATCAGGTGGCCAGAGTATTGGAGTTTCAGCTTTAGCATCATTCCTTCCAAAGAACACCCAGGACTGATCTCTTTTAGGATGGACTGGTTGGATCTCCTTGCAGTCCAAGGACTCTCAAGAGTCTTCTCCAAAACCACAGTTCAAAAGCATCAATTCTTCAGCGCTCAGCTTTCTTCACAATCCAACTCCCACATCCGTACATGACCACTGGAAAAACCATAGCCTTGACTAGATGGACCTTAGTCAGCAAAGTAATGTCTCTGCTTTTTAATATGCTGTCTAGGTTGGTCATAGCTTTCCTTCCAAAGAGTAAGCGTCTTTTAATTTCATGGCTGCAGTCACCAGCTGCAGTGATTTTGGAGCTCCCAAAAACAAAGTCTGACACTGTTTCCACAGTTTCCCCATCTATTTCCCATGAAGTGATAGGACCAGATGCCAGTATCTTTGTTTTCTGAATGTTGAGCTTTAAGCCAACTTTTTCACTCTCCACTTTTACTTTCATCAAGAGGCTTTTCAGTTCCTCTTCACTTTCTGCCATAAGGGTGGTGTCATCTGCATATGTGAGGTTATCGATATTTCTCCCGGCAATCCTAATTCCAGCTTGTGCTTCTTCCAGCCCAGTGTTTCTCATGATGTACTCTGCATGTAAGTTAAATAAGCAGGGTGACAATATACAGCCTCGACGTACTCCTTTTCCTATGTGGAACCACTCTGTTGTTCCATGTCCAGTTCTGTTGCCTCCTGACCTGCATATAGGTTTATCAAGAGGCATGTCAGGTGGTCTGGTATTCCCATCTCTTTCAGAATTTTCTGCAGGTTATTGTGATCAAAGGCTTGACATAGTCAATAAAGCAGAAATAGATGTGTTTCTGGAACTCTTTTCCTTTTTCCATGATCCAGCAGATGTTGGCAATTTGATCTCTGGTTCCTCTGCCTTTTCTAAAACCAGCTTGAACATCTGGAACTTCACAGTTCACATATTGCTAAAGCCTGGCTTGGAGAATTTTAAGGATTACTTTAATAGTGTATGAGATGAGTGCAATGTCTAGAGTTCTACAATCATGAACCCTTGTAAGGCCCTCACCTGAAAAAAGGTAAGCAGGAAATTTGCACTTGACTTGGGTGAATCTAGATTGACCTAGCAGGGAATTTCTCCATGGGAGCTCAGTGGAAAATGTATAACCACTGGTACCTGTATCATTTAATGCTGTATAGGCAACTATCTGCAAGGAGATCCAACCAGTCCATCCTAAAGGAGATCCGTCCTGGATGTTCATTGAAAGGACTGATGCTGAAGCTGAAACTCCAATACGTTGGCCACCTCATTCAAAGAGTTGACTCACTGGAAAAGATTCTGATGCTGGGAAGGATTGAGGGCAGGAGAAGAAGGGGACGACAGAGGATGAGATGGCTAGATGGCATCACCAACTCAATGGACATGAGTCTGAGTAAACTCTGGGAGTTGGTGATGGACAGGGGGGCCTGGCGTGCTGTGATTCATGGGTTCACAAAGAGTCGGACATGACTGAGCAACCAAACTGAACTGAACTGAACTGGATAGGTTATCAAACAGAGTGAATAATAACAAGTATTCCACCAGTAGATCAATGTGCCAGGTACTATTCTGTGTGCTCTATATTTTAATTTCACTTAATCTTTATAACAACCTCATGAAGTAAGCATTCTTTGTTTTCTTCATAGAACAGGTGATGAAA
>SJYC01118523.1:0-12469 GCA_006408675.1 Madoqua kirkii | reverse complement strand
AAAAAAAAAAAAAAAAAAGAGAGAGAGAGACTGGGAAAGAACTGAAGCAACACACAGTATTTTTGCTTTTTTTTTCCCAGTTCTTGAGTACTATTAGATTCTTTACGTGTACATTTATTACCTTTGTACAATTTTGAAAAGTTTTAAACTCTTGACTCTTACCACTGAATACCTACTATAAGCTAGGCACCATGGTAGGTGCTTTAAATACATTATATTCCTTATTATTAAAAAATTAAGTATTGCATATATAAGGGTAAGGGCCCAATATTAATTTAATGCTCAGTACATGCACACAGATGTGCAACATAAATAACAAATGTGAGAAAAACTTTAAAAATTCCAAAACTACAATCTTGTCTCACCAACCACCTCATCTATGATCAACTAGCTTCAGTTGCATAAAATTGGCATCATTTTTTTCAAAGTTCTTGTTATTTAGAAATGGAAAAAGGAAAAATCTATCATTCACTGATAATTTCAATTTATGCCTCACTTTGTCTTGGATCTTCATGGTCTCCAATTGTTTAGAGGAAAGGAGGTTCTTCCTGGCACAGAAAACCGTAAATTAGAGTGAATAAATGGAGACTTGGCATTGCATTTCTGAAAGGTTGCCAACCTCTGCTCAGCTGCCTTTTCCACATCAACTCTCATGTGCAAAGAAAATAAGAATGCACAGGTTGCTGGGAAGAATACTTCCACATTCTGAAACATACAAAAATCACAGGTGGTCTCTCACACTAAATTAGACTTTCAGGGTAAATCAATAGGGTCAAAAAGTGCGCAAGACAATAAAACTACAGACTATACAGTCAGTGCTAAATAATAAGTTGACTCTGTAACACAATATATATAGAAAGTTAGAAAATAAATAACAGAAGCTACTTTTCAAGTGCATTCAGCATGGGTGATTTTGTTTTCTGGGGTTCTCTAAGAATAGAACATCCTTTACTATAAAAACTTTTCTCAGAGCTACTGGTTCATAGCCTTCTGGAAAACCAGGAAAAAGTTGTCTCATATACAATTACTGCCACGTTTGCAGAGAGAGTATTAAAATTAAATGCTATCATTAGCATGTAAAGTTCCATTTTCTTTAAGTTTCTAAGATGAACATCAGGCACATTTCATAATAACTATTTTATGTTAACCCACGTACCAGACACCATGCTAAACAGTTTATATACACTACTTAAAATATACTACTAAAAATGCCTCTGAGATAAGACATACAAATAAAGCCCTACAGATAAGCAAATTGAAATCATCCAAACTGCATTAGTATGGATTTTCCAGAGAAACACAGCTAATAAGATGGATGAATGGATAGATGGATAAATAGATAAATAGACAGATATAGATAGATGATAGATTAAATGGATTAATGGATAGACTGATAGATACATCTAGAGATGTAGAGATAGATAGACAAAAAAAAAATGCTTTAAAATCAGGAATTGACTAACATGATTATGGAGACTGAGAAGTCCAAGAACCTACAGTTAGCAAGCTAGAGACCCAGGAGAGCTGATGGTATTGTTCCAGCTCCAGTTCAAGTCCAAAGGCAGGAGAGGATTAATAATCCAACTTGAAGACAGGTAAAGAGAACGAATTACTGGGTGAGGTTCACCACTATTGGAGAGGGTAATCTCCTTTACTCAGGCTACTGATTTAAATGTTAATCTTATCCAGAAATACCCTACACACACACACCCAGAAACAACACTTAACCAATCAAGTTGGCCTAATCAAGTTGACACACAAAATTAACCATCACAATCACAGAAGCTAATAAATGTCAAAGCAAGAACTTGAATGCCAGCAATCTGACACCAAAACCCTGGTTCCTAACCACTATGATCTACCTTTCTCATACCTAGTAAGCAAAGGTATAGAAAACCTTGCTATAAGCAGTCAACTTTATCAGGGGGTAATACCATGAGAACTAGACAGTTGTTAGGGTTCACCAGGATTTAAATCGCTCAGATACATTGGAGGCAGACACTTTAACCTCTGAGCCACCAAGGAACCACTCCAATTCCTCCTAGAAGACCATATTATATTATATTATCATTCCATATCAATTCTATTCTATTCTATTTAATATATCACAAAGTTAAAAACACAATTAATCTCTCATACAAATACAGACTAGGCCTGTGTCAAAGATATGTTAAAACCATTAGTGAAGGAACCAGAAAGCAATAAAGCTAATTCAAAAGAGAATATAAGAAACTGACAGGAAGGTAGGTAGGTAGGGGGACAGGCAGGTAGATGGATGGAGAGATAGATGGGAAAAAAGACTGCTGAAATGACATTTCAAAGATACATATCCAAAAGTATTTATGGTCTAGAGAGCAAGAAAACCCAAACATTTGGGGTTAGCTTCCCTACAATTAGAAATAATTTGCTTTTCTACTGGATGGTAGTGATTTGCATCCCATACTTTTCTATTCATTAACTTCAACTTTATAGAATTTTGACTATAATTAATGTTAAAGAATAAGCCGAAGAAAAGTATATTGTCCAAGAAAAGTCTACTATAAATCAAGAAGAAAGTTGACATAGTCCTGGTATTCACAGTCTAGAGTCAAAAGACAAATAATTGATATAAAGTAATATATGCCAGGTCATAATAAGTAGTACAGAGAAAACTAAAGCAAGGTGAGGAAAGTGGGCTGCAAGAGGATGTGATGGCAATGGGGAACTAACATTTTACAAGGAAGAAGGAAGCAAAGGAAGAAGAGTCCCAAAGGAATCAAGGGAGAAAGTGATAAGGACATTTGGGAAAATATTGTCTTGGGAAAAATAAGAACCTGTGCATAGTTCTTGAGGCAAGACAACACCAAGAATTGAAAAGAGGCCAATGTGGATGGAAGAAAGTGAGCAAGGGAGAGAATGAGAAGAAATACTGACATGGGGGTGAGAAGCTGATGCTACTGAGAGGGGGGGATGAGGAGTGGATACCATAAATATATTGGGGTTTACTATAAGATGGAACATGATTGAAGAATATTGACCATAGGAATGACAAGAATTTACCTTCAACTGAAAGGAACCTGTAGAGAGATAATGTATATAAAACTCTTAGCACTGTGTTTAATGAATACTTTTAGCTATAGCATTAATATTCCAAGTTGTAGATACTACCCTGATAGGGTTATCACGGACCTCACTGTCAACATCTTCTCCGTGGGTATGAGATATGGTTATATACATACAGCAGGCTTGTTTGCCCACTGCCTCTATTCTCCTTCACTCTTTGATTCATTCTCTGATCTCCCTTCTTCTCCTCTCTCATCCCTCGCCTCTCTGTCCTCTCTGCCTCTGCTCTCCAGCCTTGTTTTCTCATTCTTCCATACTGCTTCATTCCCCTGCTTTTACTCTAAGGAAAAGGGGTGCAAAAGGGGATTTTGAAAGTTAGCAACAAGAAAGTGGGATCGGGAGAAGCTCACAGGTGCAGCGTCTGTTCCTCACTGCCACGGGAGAGGGAAGCGGAGCCCACAGCAGGTTGATGGTGTCTGCTTGCTTTGCCCATGTTTGCACAGAATAGGTAAAGAGGGGTGGCGTGCTCCTGGGACAGCAGTCATAAGCTTGAGGTTCAGCAGAAATCGGTTTCAGATTAACCAGCTGTTCTCTTGAAAACCAGAGCCAAGGGTCCTGAGGGCCTAGGAGTACAGACACGTGTGGTGTGTGATGGAGAAGAAGGCTGGAGGAAAGCGCTCAAAAACACTAGGCAGCCAAACCAGACAACGGAGAGATTAATACTTTGATTCCTTCTTCTACCTCACAATGTTTACAGCTCTCACTCCCAGAAGAGAGATGGGGAACCACTGGAGAATGACGACTACTCAGGCCTGACAATATGCCAGCATGGGACTCATTTTTACATATATTTTCTTCATTCAAAACTCACAGTAACCCTTAAGTATAGCGTGTTATTCCTGATCTGGCAGTTCTCAAAATTCTTGATCTTTCTTCCAAACCGTACACCTCTCTAGGGGCAAAAGAACCAGCTTAGTATAGCAGAAGCGGTTTTTATCCGGCTATTCTTCTAGGATCCAGAGACAGTCATTGTGAATAAAGTGACGGAATGCAGGTCCTTGTGACTCACATTCTAGGGGGTATACAGGCAATAAATTCGATAAATGAGCAAATTAGAAAGCATGTCAGATATTAGTAATAGGAAGAAAAATTGCTGAAGAAAGGGAATGGTACTTCCAAAAGACAAGGGGGTGGTTGGGGAGGGGACCAGATAAAGTCTCCTTAGAGGTATAAGAGGAAAAGCTTTTCTTAGATCATGGGACTCTGTCAATCAAAATCTCCTTTGACAGGCTTTCCTGTCTTTCAAAGTAGTTAGAGAAAACTCGTTTCCATCCCTAGTCTATCACTATATACCTTGCTCTTCCTCATCATTCAGGTCTCAGATCAAATCTCAGGTAGGCCAGTCCTGGCTACACAAAGCTGGTTGCCTTATCATTTACCAGGCAGTCATCACTCTCTAGCATATATCACATCTAACACTTTCTACAACTTGTGATTTAATTGCATGTTTATTTGCATGTTTGTCTCCCCCACCATTTATATTTATGAGCAGGAGGCCCAGGATAAGGTCTTTCCACACCTGCCCACATCCAATGCTCAGCTCAGTGTCTGACAACTCTGTGAAGATGAATGAATATACCCTTCTAGCAATCATCATGGATAGCCTTAATTCCTCTGTAAAACACCTGTTGTTTTACAATTACTTTTCACCAGCACATTTATCATATAATGTAAGGGAATCCTGCTATTCCATGACAGTAACACACAATCAAGGTTTTAAGAAAATAAAAGGCAAAGAATATCAAAGCACTTCAAAGTTAGAAGGAGGTGTTTGGTCCTCTCTTCTCCTCTGTAGTCTGTAGGGTTTGCTATAGATGTCGAAGAGAAGAAAGAATTAAAGTAGGCATCTGTTCTGACCTTGAGGACAGGGGAAGCCGCCTTCATACCAGCAGTTGACAGGCCGTGGTGCCTCGGAGTTTCTCTAGCTGCTCATCCTGGCTGCGTGCCTGGTTTCTGTCTGGTCTGGACTACTTTCCCAAGCCTTCTAGGATGTTGACTCAGTTCCACAGAACTCAGAAAACATAATGATCTCACATTTTTTATATTCATTTATCCTGGTTTGGAGTTGTCTTTATGCTTAGCCTCCTGTTCCCCTCCTTTCTTTTCTTAAAAATCCCTCTAGACTGCAGAATAAACTGATATTACAGCATAAGTTTTATAAAACAGACCCTGTCATTGAAAAGCGGTAAAGCTAAAGATGTCCATTTTACTTTTGTTACTGTGTGTCTGAAAGGAGAAAGCTTTGGAACTCAGATGATAAAGCACAAGCATTAATCTTTCGGTTCTGAAGATACTTCATTTATCTATCAAAGAGTGGGGAAAGGCAGCTTAGTGAAACTCATTGAGGGAAAAAATCTAACAGGATAATCAAATTAATGACTGAAATGCCTTTCAGCTACAAGTGGCTTATTTAGCTAAAGGCGGATGGAAGACACACACATCATCTATGACCTTGCCATCGTCATTACGAGATTAGAGATGCAAAGTACATTGAAAAAGCCCCTTTAAACCTAAGATGTTAACGAGTAGGCAGACAGGCCAGGTCTAGACTCCCAGGGCCTTTGGGGTGCCATCTCCAATCCCTGCCCCCAGCTGTCAAGTCTTATTCCCAAACACAAAGCCTTTCAGCATTTTAATTTTCTCAGCCTTTTATAAAAAATAGACCATTTCATCACCTGCCTTGGAAAAAAAAAAGTGTGCAGATTATATTTCAAATATTTCAATTTTATCCTTTGGGAGAGCTTGATTCCTCCTGGGGATTAGTTGCTGGCAAGCCTGGGCTGTCAGAGGCTGCCCTAACTGCTTCTCCCTGGTCCCTGGCCATGCAGGGACCAGCTCTTTAAATTCCTCAATGATTTCTGTCCCCGTATAGCTGGGTACCTTTGTGAGAGACCTGTTGTTCACCTGAAGCCTCAGTTGGCTTGTGGTGAGCACCCTCCTGAACCAGAGAGGTGTATGAGGTGAGACTGGTCACAGCAACAATGATCTTCCATGCATCGACTCTGTCCTCACCAACCTAAAAGATAGTCAATCTGAAGGGCACACATAGACTCGCCATGAGCTCCATGTTGGGAAAATACTCCTATTTCTGGGCCTCTGTGCACAATTACCGGAGTCTGGGGCCAACAGCTATTCCCTTTTTGCTTTTGTAGAAACAGAAAATGTAGCTTAACCTTCAAGTCACTTGGCAACCCCACTATTACACTCTGAGGGACCACAGCAATGAAAATAATGAGTATTTGCAAGGTGCTTTTAAATTCAGCCAGGGTTTCCATGTTTGCTGCCCAGAATTCTCGTGGCAGCTCTGTGAGGTAATATTATCTTTATACACCCTGACCCCTCCCTATACTTTAAATCCCTGAAACAAGCTCCCAGCTCAGGTCATGTGTTCTCACCTTTTCTTCTGCTGAGAACAGTCTTCCTCCAGGTATCCACGTGACTTTCTCTCTCAATCTCTTGAGGTTTCTGCTACATGTCACCTTTTCACAAAATCCTTCCCTAAACACTCCCTATGAATAGCCCAGACTCCAACTCCCTTTCCTGCTTCAGTTTTCCTTCATACCACTTATCACTTATGTATCATTTATATGTTTATATGTTTTTTTTGTAGTTTATTGGCACCTGTCACTAGATTAGAGCTAGGGGTAGTCTGTGTTGTTCACTGCTCTCTCCCAGGGGCTTAGAATAGAGCCTGATACATAATAGGTAATCAGGATAATTGTTAATAACTGAAGGAATGAATGAATGATCGAGGTCCACTTTACAGTGGATCATACCCTGTGAATGGAGTAGGAGGGGTGAATGGGGTGGGAGGGAAGTTCAAGAGGGAGGGGACATATATATATACCTATGGCTGATTAATGTTGACATATGGCAGAAACCAACACATTATTGTAAAGCAAGTATTCTTCAATTCAAAATAAAAAAAATTTTTTAAAGAAGCAAAATAAAAAAAATTAGAACCACTGCTATAGAGGAAACACATCTAAATGCCACAGCCCAGGTGCAAGGCAGCAAGGACATCAAGCCTCCAGCTGCATCAAGTGTCAGGGATCTGAAACTGTAGGTGTCATTTTCTTTATCTGCATTTAGTCCCATCACATACAATACAGAATTCTGGCTGAAATGCTTTTGGCTGCACCAAGCATAAAGTGCTTCCCCAGTACTGCTGGCAAAACACAATTAACCAAATGACAATGGCTTTCACATACACATTGATTCCTGTAATTTCAAGTCTCCATTACTAAATAAATCAGCAGCAGAATTATATTTATCAGCAAAAGCTTCCTCTCTGCAGACTTTTTGTTAAAAATATTAGTCCTAGAAGAGTAATACTTTCCCTCTGCTTTGCAAAGCAGTCCAGCCATAAAAATGTTAATAGCCACATCATTTTCAGTATGCTTTTCCTCCATTAGCTGTGTAGCTGCCCCCACCAGGGCTGTTGTGGGTTTTTCTGACTATAAGGTGTGATGTTGTGAGTGGCTGGTCCCGGAGGGCCATGGCCTCATGGACTGCCAGGAGAAAGCTCTGCAGTCGTTATGCAACTACTAACTCTTTGTCTGGACATCACCACTTCACACAGTCCTCTGGAAATGCCATACTGGGCCAGAAAGCACAGAAGGGTTAATATCACCCCACGCCCCAGTAATGGAGGTTAAACCCCATTCGACGTGACCAAGTTATGCTAGGAAAGGACACAGAAAATGTCACAGCCAAGTGCTGAGCAAGCCCCTAGGATTCTCTCCAAGCTCCTGAGTGTTATTTAGTTTAGGGCTTCTCAAACACGCTAGCAAACCCTCTGTTGCTGCTGCTGCTAAGTCACTTCAGTCGTGTCCAACTCTGTGTGACCCCAGAGACGGCAGCCCAGCAGGCTCCCTCGTCCCTGAGATTCTCAAGGCAGGAACACTGGAGTGGGTTGCCATTTCCTTCTCCAATGCATGAAAGTGAAAAGTGAAAGTGAAGTCGCTCAGTCGTGTCTGACAGCAGCCCCATGGACTGCAGACTTCCAGGCTCCTCCATCCATGGGATTTTCCAGGCAAGAGTACTGGAGTGGGGTGCCATCGCCTTCTCCCTCTGCAGATCTTGTTAAAATGTAGATTTTGATTCATTAGGTAGGTGTGGAGTGGGCCCCGGAATTTCACGAATCTAACCAGACCTACAAGGAATGGTAACCTACAGGTCACACTTCCAGTATCAAATACTAAACAACCTGCTTTTAAACCCCTTACCCTAAAAAGGACCTCATTCCAAAAGGAAGACATCCTTGAACAGATACAGCCACTGGCACACTAGTTTCACCTCAGTTACTCTGCATTCCAAGCCTAGTGGGGAAAGAATTTCCCAGCTCATTTCTGTATCACTGTAATTGCACAGTAGCTTCTGCCATTTGGTTGCAAGCACATCTGGCAGCCCTCTTGCCTTCGGGCCAACAGGCTCCAGACTCCAGAGTCCTGCAGAGCCCAGGCAAGCATTCAACTGCTGACAGAGCAGCCAGAGGGGTCTTGGAGACTGTGGGAATGACTGTGCTCCTCGTCCAAGGGGGTACAGCCTGGCCCCTGCTTAAGCAGCAGGAGGGGACAGAGCTGGTAAAGAAGAGTCAGAAGAACAGAGGCTGGCCACTGCTTGAACCAACCAGCATCTCTGCATCTCAGAGGTGTGAGCAGATTTGAATAATTGGGGCTGCAAGGCAAATGCAGATTTCTTTCTTGGTCTTCGAGGAGCCCTGCTGGTCTGCACTCTGGCGGCACATTAGCTCATCTGGAGGGAGCTCTGGCTACTTGCTAATGCAGCTGCTGTTCACAAACCTGCAGCAGCCCAGAATAAGAGAGGAGGAAAGGGATATAAACTAAGGAATCCCTTTGACATGGCAGAATAGAATGTGTTTCTACTTAGACTTAGGAGATGCACTTCCCCAGTGAATCAGCTTTCACCTCTGTTCACACCACCCCATGAGCCTTGCTTGTCCTTCGGCCCTCATCTTGCCCCTGACTCATATTTTTCTTCATCAGAGAAATGGGAATAAAAGAAGCTACGCTTACAGAGGTGCGGGGCAGTACATGATCTGGAATCTGGCATTGAGCAAGGGGTAGATAAATCTGAGATGTCACAGCTCTCACCATTGATAGTTATTTATTTTGGACAAATCACTTGAACTTGTAGTGACTTAGTCTCCATACCTATATAATGCGCTAAAATCCCGAGGATCATCTCATTAATATCTAATGGAGATCAAATCTGTGTATGACTGCTGTAAGCTGCCCCAAATGCTAAGATTCTAGCATTGATGCCAAGTGAGACACAATAGCCTTATTTATGCAACAGAGATACACTACTGTTAGAACTGGGGATCTCTGTACTTAAGTGTCTTGGGATTCACTTATACGGTCAATGTAAGGGCATCCATGACAATCATTAGAGGAAAACAAAATATTCTGTGCTTTGCCATGCTAAGAAATATGATACTAGAAAACATGTTTTAGATCAAATTCCTATTATTCTAACAAATAATTGAAATGATGCCAAAAGAATATTAAGGTAACTCAGCTCCACATTGCTTCTTTTATGTAAATGTAATCTAGCTCCAGTTCTTCTTGGTAAGCTAATGGCACTCTGAGGAAATCCACAGTGAGAAACTGTACCTTCTTCTCAGCCTTCTCAGCCTGCCTTAGCATTTTAATCTTTGCCTTTGAAAGTGTGACCCTGCCCTCCAGACTCACTTATTATCCTTCCTCGAAATAGGAGTCCTTATTAAAATCTATGCAGCCCATTCACTGCTGGCTGAGCCCAGATTGAAAACACTGAAACAAGTAAGAAGAGAAAAATAATTTTACATGGCTCTTTTGGAGCCATCAATAAAATTAATGAATTTTTTTAATCAGAAATAAGTTATCCCTACTCCAGCATGGTTAGAGATATGTGGTAAGTCAGTCTAGCCTGGTGGAATAAGGTTTCCCCATAAGAGATACTCATTCACTTAACAAACATTCTTTGAGCATCTGCTATATATGTTGTATGAAAACTGAAAAATATAATTTGGAAAAGGAGGTATTAACAGTCTCATTATTTCCTTGGTCTTTTCCTATGTAAGCATCAAGCAGATTTCTACTCCCAAATGACTTTTGGACCAAGTAGATGCAGGCATGTTATCAAATAGTGAAAACTGTAGTGTTCTGGACCAAACTAACAGAGTCAGTAGAGGACTGAATGGCATCAACTCTATAATTTTGAAAGAGGTGGGATAATACTGTGAATGTGTGCAACTCCTGGGTGTGCTTTAGAAGTGTTCTGAAAGCACATATGATAGCCGACCTCTAAAAAGCCTAGCCTCTCAAAGTATGGTGCCAGGACTAGAAGCATCAGCTTATCTGGGAATACGCTACACATGCAAACGCTTGAAACTGGCCCCAGATCAACTGACTCTGAAACCCTGAATTAGGGCCCAGAAATGAGTAGTGTCCAATCCTGCAGGTGAATCTGATGTACATTAAAGCCTGAAAATTGCTTCTCTAAATCTTTGCGGGGACTTGGGTGGGCTTATGAAGTGAAGTCACTCAGTAGTGTCCCTTTGCGACCCCATGGACTACATGTAGCCTACCAGGCTCCTCTGTCCATGGGATTTTCCAGGCAATAGTACTGGAGTGGATTGCCATTTCCTTCTCCAGGGGATCTTCCCGACCCAGAAACTGAACCCGGGTCTCCCGCATTGTAGACAGACGCTTAACCGTCTGAGCCACCAGGGAAGTCCAAGTCCAAGGGTGGGCTTATGGAAAAAGTCAATTTGTCATTGAATTATTTGATACTATTTTGGTTTCCACAGAAACAAAAATATAAAAGAAGAAGTCTCAGCAGAGGATAATTAACATAATCCTGAAAATAGAATCACATCTTGTGAGTTCAAACTAAAGATATGAAAAGATACATGCGCCCCATGTTCACTGCAGGACTATTTATAATAATCAGGACATGGAAGCAACCTAAATGTCTATCAGAGGAATGAATAAAGAAGATGTGGTGCATATATACAATGGAATATTACTCAGCCATAAAAGAATGAAGTAATGCCATTTGCAGCAAAATGGATGGACCTAGAGATTGTCATACTGAGTGAAGTAGATCAGACAGAGAAAGGCAGAGTCATATGATATCACTTTATATGTGGAATCTAAAAAATGAATACAAATAAACTTATATACACAACAGAAATAGAATTACAGATGTAGAAAAGAAACATGGTTATCAGGGGTTAAGTGGAGGGATGGGATAAATTAGAGATTGGGATGGACATATACATACTACTATATATAAAAGAGATAACTGATAAGGACCTACTATACAACACAGGGAACTCTATTCAATACTGTGTAGTGACATATATGGGAAAAGAATCTAGTGGGTAGATTTATATGTATAACTGATTCACTTTGCTGTACACCAAAAACTAACATAACATTGTAAATCAACTACATTCCAATAAAATTTTAAAAATAGAAAAGTTTAAAAATAAAGACTTATAGTTAGCAAATTTAGAAAATCATAAATGGTATAGTTAGCCAATGTCAGTATAACAACAATATAAAGAAACAAAAGCAACAACAATAAAGAGAAGGTTCAAAGAAGAAATCTTTAGCAAAGACTGCCTTATCCAGTGTATAATAAACACAGGTAATTCTACTAGATGAAATCATCTTTGAAGTAAGAGATATTATCTTATTAAATTTGTTGACCAAAGGTCAACAATGCTTACCGGTTATAGGTTAGATTTCAGATCAGATTGCTTGGGTTCTTCCACCTAGCAACCTTATGACCTTGGGCAAATTAGTAAATCTCTCTGAGCCACAGTAATCTAATTCATAAAATGGGAAGAAACACAGTACCAACCACATAGGAATGTTGTGACAAATGTGTTCATATGTGTAAAACACCAGTGAACACTTGATAAATGTTAGCTACCATAATCATTATCAGATGTTCTTTTTATCTCCTGCTATACCTGGCCCATTCAGGTATTTGCTTTCTTAAATTGAAAGATATCAGAAAAGTTTGGGGAATTTTATAATACACATAGACAAGGAGTAAAAACACACACAAATAAGGATAGCTGGATTCATTGGAAAATGAGGTAGAAAATAATTTTTTTCATTGACTTTGATTAATTAAAATTTTTAAATGAAGACTGAGATAAATTGATGGATGTCAAATCCATAATTAGCAATTATGAGAACTTAATGGTGTTTGAACTAAATTACAGATAAAAATAGAATCTTAAAATTAGAAAAGAACTTGGCAAAGCATGTATGCCACATCAATAGGAGAATATATATTTGGTAGCATATCTGTGAGTCTTGGTACAAATACTTTCAGTCATTGA
>SJYC01118520.1:0-10148 GCA_006408675.1 Madoqua kirkii | reverse complement strand
CCACGTCAGGACGGAGGTGCTGTCCGTCCACGTGTAGCCTGTCGGGAGGCCAAGCGTCCCCTGCCTCTGGCCCCTGTCCTGGTTGGGGTGCGCTCTCCTCTCGGGCAGCTCTGCTCGTGGTCAGGACCCGGCGTGGTACTGTGGGCACTGCGGAGGCCCCGAGTCCTGCGCAATACCCGTGCCTGGTCCTTAGTTACGGCCTCTGCCCGCACGCCAGGCGGCCTTCGGAAAGCGATTTCGCTCTGGAGTCCTCTGAGTTCACATCCGTGGAACCAGTGCCACCGCCCGCCTCCCGTGGGCCTGGCGAGATGGAGAGCGCCGGTAGGTCCCCGGGGCCAGGGAGGCGTGGACACGCTCACTCTGACTTGCTCAGCGGGCACTCAGACCATCAATAATCGCAGCGTTGCAACCTGGCGGACCCAGCCCAAGGCTGATCCTGCCCCGCGCTCACCATGCCCCACACATCCAGCGCTTCTGGGCAGAGTTGTCGGCCGAGTGGGAGCCAGACCTCGGCGGGCCAGGCGGGTGGGTGGGAAGGCCAGCCCAGCCCAGCCCTCCTGGCCCCAGGCCCTCCTGGGAGCCTGAGGCCTGAGTGCTCCCTGGACCCCGCCTGGACGGCCCCGCCCCAAGGAGAAGGGACGCAGACACCCAGAGCGTTCATGGACTCACGCCATGGTCGGGACTACAAGCTTCATTATAAATACTCACTCTGCAGCTGCAAAAAACGGGCCAAACCGGCAGCTCCTCCTCCCCAAGGGGATGCTGAGCTCACCCCGTGACAGGTGGGGCAAGGGAGTCACCCCTGCTGAGGCCTGGGGGCTTTCTCCCCTCCTGTGTCTGGGCTCTGCTGACCAGTGACCATCTCCTGGGCCGGTCCCCGTGGAGCCCCTGCTGCTCTGCACTGCTGGCAGTGATGGGGCTGCCTGCCTCCTCCCGGTGCCTGCCTCCCATCCCCCACCCCCCACCCCCACCCCCGGCTGTCAGCCACCCCCGTGGTGTAGATGCTGCGTGCAGCTCAGGCGCTGCTCTGTCCCCAGGTACTGGGAGGAGGACTTGGTGCTGAGCCGGCCCATGCCCTGCCTCGGTTCAGGGGTCTCGGTGTTGGCCCGGGAGCACGTAGGCAGCGGCGGTGGGCAGCGGCAGCAGACCCCAGCTCTGTGAGTACCGTCTGCTCGGGGCTCCGGGCCTCCTGCCCTTCAGGCTCGCTCAGCACCCTCAGGGTCCCGCTTGGGGAGCTTCAGGGCCCCGTCGTCCCCAGGGCAGAGGACGGGTCCTTCCAAGTCACAGAGCTCGGGGCAGGGGCGTCCGTCTCCAGCTCCTGCAGGTGGAGCGTGCGCTTCTGAAGCCCACGTCTGTTTTGCACGGAAAAGGTGCAGCACCTTTGGCGATACCTGAAACTGGAAGACACTTCTAAGAACAATAAGGTGAGCTGCTGTTGCTTTGAGCCTTGTCACAGCAGGCTTTGCAAACAAAGCTAGTATCCGTGAGTGCGGGGACAGGAAGGCCTGCTCATTCTGCTAACCTGGGGCCTCTGGAGTGCCTGGCCCCCAGGTGGGCGGGGAGCCCCCTGGGACATTACTCTCTGCAGACTCCAGCCACGAGCCTCCCCTCCTCTGATCCCCGCATTATTGTGAACCCTCATCATGCCTTTCATTAAACTCAGCTTGCAGGTGGGAAATAAACTGGCTCGCCACATTTATGGTCTCGCGCTAGGTGACGAAGCCGAGGAACCCACGTGAAGCTGCGCCTGTCCTGCACCCCCGCTCCCCCGCCGGCACGGTGACCACCTTCCCGCACAGGCTGCCTGGAGGCCCGAGTCTTCCCTCGCAGCTGTTACCACCCCGGCGCTGCCCACTTGTCTCTTTGCTTTCCCCGGCCCCCCTCCGTTTGAATGAGGGAGGCACGATCGGCCAGTTGTTTGACACTGAACCGGGACAGCCAGCATCCTTGTTGAAAGACGTCCTGGCTTCTTGGTGTCTCTTATTTGGCTCAGCATCAAAGCTGAGAAAGGTTACTGAGGACGGTCTGAACCTTTTCAGTATGCAAATTGTGGAATGGTACAAATGACTTTCCATTGGTATCATCGAGTTCTGAACTGTTCGTTTTTGTCACTGCCTGTTCAGTTTGTCATGCTGTAAAGTAGAATATTTTAATTTACAGGAATGACTCAGATCTTGCAGAGCGAGTGTGGAGGGACTGAATTCCTAAGTGGGAGGCCTGTCTTGGAGCTGCAGACTTCCTGCAGACAGCGCCTGAGTCCTTTAGGTTACCGGCCCCAGTGCAGGTTCAAGGGCTGCCCGTGGGAAGCCTCACAGATAATGAAGGAAGGTCTGGGTGAACACCTGCTTTGACCTTCAGACTCCACAGTGTTTCCTGTTATTTTCTGAGAACAGTGGAAGTTGATAAATGCTGTGTGACTCACTTTAAGAATCTGGTGTACTTCTTAAGAGGTGTGTTGATTATGCTTTAGTTTAAATGAGTACAACTAATAAAATACGGTGCTCTTCAAGTTATATAAATAATCCAACCTACATACATTTAGTTTCTATAAAATAATTACTGTGGCAGCCAGCGATAAGTACTCTAAAGAAAACTAGGCAGAATTTAAGGAATGGAAAATGTTGGAGTGGTGTTTGTTATATAAAGGAAAATGGTCATGCAGCAGAGATGAGCAATATTATCACATGAACTATTTGGACATTTAAATACAAAAAGCTAATAATCATCAGGGACCTACTATATAGCACAGAGAAGCCTACTCAGTATTCCATAATAACCTGTATAGGAAAAGAATGGATATATGTATAACTGAATCACTTAGCTGTGCATCTAAAACTAACACAACATCAGCTATCCTCCACTATGAAATGAAAACCAAATTAAAAAATATAAATACAGAAAGTGAGAGTGAGCCCTTATGGCGAGGATTATAACTGTGCCTCTTTGAATCATGAGAGCTGAATCTGGCCTTCCAATTTTCATAGCAATTTCAGAGCCAAAAAGTTTACTTCAGACAGATCTTTTCCCAACACTTTGGTGAGTAAAATAATGGGTCAGCTGCACCCTGTTCCTTCTTCATGATTCAGGCACAGCTCCTAAAACAAGCACGTGCAGTGTGGAACAGGGACACGACGCTGGAATTCTAAAATCACTCACAGGCACGCTGCAAACACTGGTTTGGGTGATAGTGGTCGTGAGGCACCACACAAATGCTGGTTTTGATCCTCGTGGGAAGTTCTACACTGCTTCTCAGACGGCGGCATCTCAGGTGATGTGAGGGAGGCATCTGGGTGCTGCACCTTTCCATAAGGAGACGAGCATCTAACGTGAAGGATGGATCGGATGTGCGCCCATGTCCATTTCTTTCATACTGAGAGGGACTCAGTTCGGTGCTGGCTCGAGGGTCACATCCAGTGTGAGCACCTTGGGGACACATTCCTCACAGTCCTGTCTGAGCGCTTGTGTAGCGCTTGTGTAGCGCGGCGTGACTTGATCAGTTTCCCCGTGAACCTGAGTGGGATGCCAGGTGGGGGGCATGTGGCCACCCTCGCTCGGCCATGCCGGGTAGAGGGGGGCTGGTTCCTGGCCCCAGCAGGGGCCCTCCTGCACCCAGCTGTCCGTCTGACTGCCTGTCCAGCTGTCCGTCTGACTGCCTGTCCGTTGTTTCCCTTGCAGATGATCCAGTCCCTCAAGGCGCTGATCGAGAACGCAGACGCCGTGTATGAAAAGATTGTGCACTGTCAGAAGGCAGGTGAGTGAGGGTCTCTTTTTTTCCTTTACCGTTAGTTGCATCGTCTATTTCGCCCCTAAGCTATTTCATCTTTTTGATACTATATTGAAAAAAAAATCAGATATAAAAAGTGTTTTTTCATGGCTAAAGAAAATACTAATTCCTTGGTCCTCAAGGAATTCCTTGTTCCTTGGTTCTGCATAACAGACTTACATGGGATGTGGGGGTGGTGGTGTGGGGAGAGGTTTTAAAGCATATTGAGGTGGTCTGGGGCATGGCTTAAGAGTCCATGGCTGTTAAAGCATTCTAACCTGTGCTCAGATTGGGACCCGAGCGCTCATCTGTTCCTCCTGCGTGTTCCCTGAGCAGCCACCCCCACCAGCCAAGACTTCACAGCAGACGCAGGGCAGGTGAGACCGGGTACAGGAGAAATGAGTTCTTAGCAAGGACAATGGATCCCAGCTTCTGCCTCTTGAAAGTGTTAATGCACCGCCATTTCTACATGCTGATGGATTCCTTTATTTTACAACCAGATGTTACGCTGGATTATAAAGTTCTGCTGATGTAAACAACCATCTCATTAATTTTAGCTGTGATAAAACCAAAAGGTCAAGTGTTCTGCATTATGATACGAACAGGCAAAATGGACTTCTTTCGATTTTCAAATTTTGAGTGTCAATATGGAGAATATTCATAATTCATAAATAAGGAAACTATCCTTAATTTCTTGGGGTTTTGGTTGCTGATCTTTCAAATTAAGAGACCATAACTATTACCTGGCCTTTAAAAAGTCATCTCTCATTTCAGAAATGAATTCTTTTAAAATCCATTAAAGGCAAAGATACGTGGGACAATTTCTCTTTTGATGTTTCTTGAATATGCACATTGGACAAGAGTCCTCATCTTGTTAGCAAAAGATTACATTAGCAAAGTAATCTTTTTACTCCTAGTTCTTTGTGAAACACCACAACTAAAGCAAGTTACGACAATTACCACATAATAATTACCCTTTTTATCATGCTACTGCCCTCTATAAAAATCATCAAATCTAAAGTTCTGACCAAACTTCCGAGTTCCTGTGCACAGTCACTGCTGACTGGCCCATTTACTTCGCCCATCTTACATGTAAAAATTATTTATTCAATCATCTGTTCATTTAATAAATGCGTTTTGAACTTGTACTGTGCATAAGGTACTTGTAAGACCTATACATACCAAAATATTGAAAAACAAGCAAGATTTTTGTTTTCTAGAACCTTCAGATCAAACAGGAAGTATGAAAGTAAGCAGGCAGTCAAATAGATAAAGGCCTTGGCGTGTGTGACTCGGGGCCTTGGACTTGGCTGGGGCGGCCGTGGGGTCCTGGTGTTTGAGTGGAAGGGGAGGCGCTGAGCTTTCAATGATGGTCGCGGTGGCTGGGCGCGGAGGGCCGCTGCGGGCAGGCCTGTAGGAAGGGGCGGGTACGGGGTCACTGGTCCAGCTGGGCTCTGTCTGCTCCTCTGGACATTTCCACGCAGACTCCACGAGGCAGGGCCTCTGCCTCCTCCCGCCAGCCTGTGCTTGTCTTTCTGTGGCCTCGGCCGACTCCCACGAGAGCTTTCCAGGGCTTGGCTCACAGACCTGTTTCGTTCAGCCCCTCAGACGTGTCTGGCTCAGCGTCTGACGAGCCTCTTCCGGCACCGCGTCTTCTGCTAACGTGTCCTGTCTTCTGAACCGGGCGGTGACCTGCGCACCAGGCTTGCAGGCTGGGTGGCTCTGTTTCACCCGTGACCTCTGTTCTAACATCTGTGCGGTGGAGTCGCTCAGATAGAAACTGGCTGAATGTGACTTGGCTTTTACGAAGTATTCGATCCTATTAAATGCATGTACTGCTATGAGAAGTGCACTGTTAGCATCTGAAACTACATTTACTGGGGAAGGGAGCTGGTTAGTCATTAGCAATTTGAGTTATTGGCAGTTCTTTGCAACTGCATTGGCTTATGACATTTGATGATGTTTGGCATCGTGCAGCCTTATATTGTTTTTCTGTTTGATTTTAGTAAGGGATATATTTGCTTGTATTTAAAAAGCTGTGGAGCCTTGCCTGTTAGGGGTTTTGCTGTGAGTGGGGGTGCGGATGACCGCTGTAACAGTCTGAGCTGCTCTGGGTTGAAAGCCCTTCAGAGTCACGTCCGATCATCACTTGGTTTCACAATTACTGCCGGCCGCCTACACGGGCCTTCTGTATCCCAGTGCTTATTTTAGAGCCTTGGAACCTTTGCTTCTCGTATTTACAGTTATCGTAAGGCAGATCATTCTTAGTCATCTGAAGAGGTGCTAGTCTGTATTGGGCTCAAAAACATTTGCATAAGATTTTACTTTTGGTAAGTAATTATTCTTCTGCTTCCAGAGCTTTAATCTTGCAATGAGAAAGTGAAGATTAGGTCTCCGAAGTGCTACAAGAGAGGATTGTTCTAGAAGTATTCCAGGCTTTTAAACACAAATTGAACCTTCGTGTAAATAGTTAAGTGAGAATAAAGACTTGCATACCCACCTCTCGTGGGTGTGCACCCAGTGAAGCTGCACCCAGTTTGGACAGGTTAAGACTCCCGGCTGTGTAACTGATGTTTCAGAGCTAGACATGTGTCTCCTGATGCTGTCACTAGGAAGAGGGACTGAGGCTGGGGAGGAACCCTGGGAAGAGAAGACCCACAGCCAGCGTTGGGACAGGGACCTGCATGCCAAGCAGTGACCGGGAGGAACCAAGGGAGGGTGGTGGGGACAGCCAGGCGGCGACCGCTGGGGCTCCTGAAGAGCCCGCTCTTTAAGGAAGAGAGTACAGAAGCACGGACGTTTAGAGGATTAAAGGGAAAGTGAAGTCGCTCAGTCCTGTCCGACTCTTTGCAACTCCATGGACTGTAGCCCACCAGGCTCTTCCGTCCATGGGATTCCCCAGGCAAGAGTACTGGAGTGGGTTGCCGTTTCCTTCTCCAGAGGATCTTCCCCACCCAGCGACCGAACCTGGGTCTCCTGCATTACAAGCAGATGCTTTTACCACCTGAGCCACAAGGATTAAAGGGAAATCTTAAGGAAACTGTGTTCCTAGCAACGTGGAAGAGCCCGTAAAGAGACAGAGAGTGGGTGTGAGAGTTGCTCAGTCGTGTCCGACTCTTTGCAACCCCATCAGCTATATAGTCTCTGGAATTCTCCAGGTTAGAGTACTGTGGTGGGTAGCCTTTCCCTTCTCCAGGGGATCTTCCCAACCCAGGGATCGAACCCGGGTCTCCCGCATTGCGGGTGGATTCTTTACCAGCTGAGCCACCAGGGAAGCCCAAGAACCCTGGAGCGGGTAGCCTATCCCTTCTCCAGGGCAGGCAAAGATGGCGATGCTAAAAGATGCACCCGGGATGAAGGGTGCAGGAAGTGAGGAGGGCAGGCGTCAAGTGCAGCCGTGAAACGCTTGACCCTAGAAAGCGGGAGAAGCGCCCTTCTGAGATAATGCAGAGCTGTGCTGTGGAGATGCCTTGTGGAGGGGAGGGGTGTCTTCCCCTGGAAAGGGGGACACAGCTCTGGGGAGGGCTGGAAGCAGGGGCCAGGGCTGGCAGGGTGTGGAGCGTTTGCTCGGAGCCAGAGGTGCCAGCAGCAGCGGCTCGCTGCACTTCGGATCTCGGGGCGGGATGTGGGCTGCGTGAGTCCTGGCCGGCACGGGGCACAGGAAGGCTCTGGGCTGAGTAACAGCACACAGCCTCCTGGTCTAGCAAGGGCTGTCCTCCAAGAGCAGCCAAGTTGGGGGTGCGGGTTAGGGACAAGCCTCCAGAGGGGACAGCACCGTCGGCGTTCCCTCCAGGTCTTTCTAAAAGTCTGTAAAAGCTGACGAAAGACTAGCCAGCCTCTTCCAGGGGAAACATCTTTCCCTCTTTCTAATATCTAGCTCTTTCTGTCCTTCAGTGCCTCCAAACCTGACAGCCTGTGTTTGAATTTTAATTTTCTGTTTAGTCAGTTGAATCGATCTGTTTCATTAAAAAAATAGGAAGATGATCTAGAAGGAAGCCCAGGCTGCTCCGCTTGGGTGCACTGGATGTTTTTATCAGGTGAATTTAAATGGAAAATCATTTGTTCTCTGGAGAGAAAACAGAAATCAATGACTAACTTCCTCTCCAAGATGGTGAATTAACACATCCATTTAATGTCTGCTCCATTCTGAGCCTCATTAAAATGACAGCAGGGTTTTGTTTTTGTTTTTTTAATAAGGACAAAGAAAATGGGGGCAACAAAATTTTGGAAACTGATAACCAGAGAATTGGCGCAGCTGACTCGAGAAAGCTGAGCCTGACGCTGGCGGTGGAGGGGGGAGCCAGCCTGCAGCGCAACTTACATGCCTTTGGGAGTTGGGGACTAGGCGAGGGTAAGGGAGGACAGCTGTTGGAAAGCTGGAATCGGCAGCGATTGGATCCCAGTTGGCGGGGACGCCCTGTGTCCTGTGCGTCCTGACGGTAGGGGAGGCTGAACGCAGCCCGGCCCTCCTCCTTCATCTGGGCAGGAGGCCATGCTTGCTTCCCCCGGGCCTTTAATAGGTAACGCTTGGGAGAAAAGCCTCAGCAGGGGAAGTGGGTTGCTTAGAAATACGGGGGCTTCCCTCCTGATCCGCTGGTTAACCATCCACCTGCTGTGCAAGGAACCGGAGTTCAGTCCCTGGTCTGGGAAGACTCCATTGGTTGCCCCAGGGCGGCTAAGCCCGCGGGCCACGACTGTGGCCTGACTGTGTGTGTGTGTGTGTGTGTGTGTGTGTGTGTGTGTGCCCTGGAGCCTGTGAACCGCGCTCCTGAGGCCACGCGCCCTAGCGCTACAGGACAGGAGAGGCCACGGCAACAAGGAGCTCACGCGCTGCCCACAGAGAGAGGTCCCCGCTCAGGCGGCTCGAGAAAAGCCCGCATCACAATGAGACCCAGCACAGCCAAAAATAAGAAAAGCTCAAAAAGAAGAAACGTGGACCCAGTGCTCAAACAGGACGCACTCTCAGCTAAAGGGGCTGAGTGGGGCTGCTTCTGGGGAGGGGGCGGGGGACTGCTCGCTCCTTAAACTGCACGTGTGCGTATGTCTCACAAGCATTGAGTCACTACTCATTTTAATTGCATTTACTAAAGCTACGAAGGAGGAGGGAAGCAGGGTGGCAGGGGCAGGAGCTGTGGCAGGAGTCCCTGAGCAGGCGTGGCCACCCCCCAGGCTTGGGGACCGCGGGCCAGGCGGGCGGTTGCCCCCGGGGAGCCCGGTGCACAGGTGGTGTCCGTGCCCGCTGGGCAAGAGCCCGGCTTCTGGTCTGGCGGGAAAGTCCATTCCCTGCTGTCTGGGGAGGACTGTCAGGAAGGGGGCGATGGAGCTCTAAGTGAAAGAAAGCCTGGGGCCCCCACCTGTTCAGAGAGGCCCCTTCCTGGCAGGGATGCAGCCACATGTTGCGGGACGGAAGGCAGCTCGGAAATAACAGAAGCTTTCTTTACCCTTCATTTCCATCCGTTTAATGGACATTTTCCTGGAATGAGTTCTACACCATCCCTGCTTCCTTAAATGTGGCTCCCAAAAAGTCATCTGAACTTTTGATGACTCAGGGTCATCTTGAGACATGTCTGTTATTTGTAGTGGCTGATGCAGCCATATCCCCAAGAGCCTTAAGTTCTGGGGGGAACCCTTAACCTGCTCACTGGGGCTTCCTGCACTGCCTGATAGCACCCCATTCCCCGGGGGTGGCATCCCATTCCTGGGGGTCCTATTAGGACCACATTCCTGGGGGTAGCATCCCATTCCCAGGGGTCCTGTTGGTACCCCATCCCCAGGGGTGGCATCCCATTCCTGGGGGTCCTGTTGGCACCCCATCCCCGGGGGTCCTGGCTCTCTTCCACTCTCCCCTCCCACCTTCGCTCCCCACTGCTCCTGCAGCCCCTGCTGCGTCTGCCCCTGCCTGTCTGACTCCTGTACTCTTCCTGACTGGCCACCTCTGGTCTGCTGGCCTCTCCCCATGACGGAGCCGGATAGATGCACCTTACCTCGAGGCAGAGTGCGCCCGACCGTGCGGTGTGGGGTGAGCAGGCAGGACGCCGGGCAGACCCCCGTGAGCAGGATGGGGCTGCTTGGAGCCCCCTGTCCACTTGCAGACTCGTCGGAGCTCAGTGTGCTCGTAGGAGCCAGGGTTTCCAGAGAAGTGACCCGTCACCATCCATCACTTGCTTTGCTCACATCCTTGTCTTGCCCAACACACGTAAAATCGTCTCCACAGGTCATCGTGGAAACACTTCATGGGTGTTCTGTTAACGAGGCTCGATGAGGGGACCCCAGGAGCCTGTGACTCCGTCTTGGTGTGCGTAAGGTGGTTTCTCAGCCCTGGTCCACGGGAGCGGGAGGCTCATGCCTGGGGACCCGGGTGCTGGGCTCTCTGAGCGGTGCCCTG
>SJYC01118519.1:0-10408 GCA_006408675.1 Madoqua kirkii | reverse complement strand
GGGGTGGTTAGCCGCTCAGCTTCTCCGGCTCCTTTCCTCCTTCTAAGCGACACTGGGCCTCCCTCGTGGCCCCAGGGCTTCCGAGATGCCGCGACCTCAGAGCAGTGGGCGACGCAGCAGTTGTGGAGCGTCCTGATCACAGGTGCTTAGGGAGAGAAGGATATTGACAGGTGAGCCCGCTGCGGCAGGGCTGCATCCTGGGAGCGCGCGCCTGACTCAGACGGCGCAGAGTGCACTCTCCGAAGGCGAGGCGCGGAAGCCTTAACGCCTCTGAGGCCCTCAGCACCCTCCTCTCCTTGAGGAGCCACCAGATGCTCCCCAGGTGCTCTAATCAGCCGGCAGTCAGTGACTTCCCTGGCGGCTCAGCTGGTGAGGAATCCGCTTGCAGTGCAGGAGACCTGGGTTCGATCCCTGGCTTGGGAAGATCCCCTGGAGAAAGGAGAGGCTACCCACTCCAATATTCCGGCCTGGAGAGTTCCATGAACTGGATATTCCATGGGGTTGCAAAGAGAGCGCCTTTCCCTTCACTTCACAGTGAAACCACAGATGCCAAGAAGTCGTGAGGGCGCTGGGGGGACCAGAGCTCAGCTGGCGGTTGAGCCTGGAGGGCAGCTTGTCCGAGAGCAAGGTGATGGAGGGGGAAACCCAGGGTGACTGCCCGCAGGGGCAGCCGGGCCCCCGGTCAGCAGTGGCTGTGATGCAGACGGGTGTGGGAGCGGCAGGCTGGAGGAGACGCCAGTCCGGAAGCTTTAACGGACGTCCACACACACAAAGCACCTTGACGGCTTGTACCGCGTGGGAAGAATTCTGTACGGCAAAGGAGCTGCACCAAAAATGAGAAACAGAAAAACGCCAGCGCTATGTTACCAGGGGGCTGACGTCTCTGACACAGGAGGAGCTCCTGAAGTCAGAAAAAGGCCAGCAACCCCGATGTTCGTGTTCTCTGCAAAGAACAGGAACACAGGTCACAGCCAGGGAAATTCAGAAGACTCGAATGAAATGAGAGGATGTCTGGATGCACTGTAGATGCTGCAAACCTGTGGCCTGCAGACGGACAGATGGGAACACAGCGTCGGCCTTGTCGGAGTGGAAGTCAAGTAGTAGGCGATGGAAAACAAGGAAGCGGAGTAAAGACAGCGCTCCCGGTGTCCATCAGTGACGCGTGTTCTGGGATCAGTGAGGCCAAAGGCACGGGGCGTGCCGGGCAGGGCTGGGGGCGGACGGCTCCTTTCAGTCCTGTGTTCAGCCCAGACCTCAGGGAAGCAGTGACCTCGGAGCAGGCCTGACCGCAGGTGGCGAGCAAGCGTTTCCGCCTCGGGAAGGGGATTATCGCAGGCAGAGGGGCCGTGAGCTGGGGTGGGGGTGGCAGGACCAGGCTGCACCAGCCAGGCTGGCGTAGAGAGGCCGGGCCTGCTCTCAGAGAGGGCACGCCTCCTCGGTCAGGGCAGAGGTGTGGCCGCATCAGACATGCCGGCGTGGCAGGTAAATGCAGGTGCCGGAGGAGCCCCGGGAGGCTTTCTTCCCACCCAGCCCCCCAGGCCAGCACTGCGGGTAACCCGGGGAGGTTGGGCGACGCTGATGCAGGATGCGCACATGCTGGATACTCTGATGGTCTCGCTCACAGGACTTATACATGGGTTGGACACGGGGCGCAGAAAGGGAGGAGGGTGGGCCTGCAGGGTTCTTGGCTGGGTGCTCTTTACCAAGACGGGGAGGACCCCGGGAGAGAGAGCTGGAGGGGGGCGATCAGAGATTTTAGGTGTGTCAAACGTGACGAGCCTGGTCGACTTCCAAGTCTAAATGTTGGAGAGCGGTCCCGACCGGATGCAATGAATTTGGAAGCCATAAGCGCAAAGGTGGTCTTCCAAGCTGGGAGACCAAGCTCATCGGAGGAGGGATGGCGAAGAGAGGACACAGCCCTGGTCCTGAGCGTGTGGACGCTGGGGAGGCAGGAGAGCAAGTGTGGGGCGTCAGCGCTCAGTCAGACAGGGACGGCAGGGCGCAGAGCTTCCAGAGGACGAGGCGTTTCAGGGAGCTGCCGGTATGCGAGGCTCAGAGACCCCAGATCCTGGCACACAGGGACCAAGACTGGCGGGTGGGGCCCCCGGGCCACCGAGGACTCTGCCGTGGTTACGGGCGTGATCCAGTCCCTACCTGTGAGCACCACATGGCAGTAAATTTCAGAATTACAAATGCCGCACACTTGGAGCCAGCATTTCCTGTTCAGTTTATGCTGTGGCTTTGGCCACGGATATAAGGGAATCCTTACACATAGAGTTTCCTTTATAATATCGAGAACAGCCTCAACGTTACAACCTGAGTTCAGTAGGAGGGTTCTTGTTAAATACATTACAACAGATCCAACCTTATGCAACCACTTCAAAAAAGTCATGTATGTGTGTATATTTATCTGTGTGTATGCACACACACACTCCATGTGTACACATATGTAAGGAAGATGCTATATATACATTAAGGTAGAAAAGCACACGTATCAATAGTATCAGTATATGGGTGTGTGTGTAGACACATAGTTTTAAAAGGTGCATGCTATTTGCTATTTGCTGCTGCTACTGGTGGTGTAGTCGGTAAGTCTTGTCCAACTATTGCGACACCATGGACTGTAGCCCATCAGGCTCCTCTGTCCGTGGGATTCTCCAGGCAAGAATACTGGCCTGGGTTGGTGCTGTTTGCTGCTGCTGCTGCTAAGTCGCTTCAGTCGTGTCCGACTCTATGTGACCCCACAGACGGCAGCCCACCAGGCTCCCCCATCCCTGGGATTCTCCAGGCAAGAACACTGGAGTGGGTTGTAATTTCCTTTTCCAATGCTTGAAGGTGAAAAGTGAAAGTGAAGTCGCTCAGTCGTGTCTGACTCTGTGCGACCGCATGGACTGCAGCCCACCAGGCTCCTCTGCTCATGAGATTTTCCAGGCAAGGGTACTAGAGTGGGGTGCCATCGCCTTCTCCAGGTGCTGTTTGTTAAGGTGTTTCAAAGGCCCGGCCGAAGACTGGAGCCCTGAGCGCTGCTGAGGGCGCCACCCTCTGGACGAGGCCGCTGGAGAGGAGGTCACAGTGGTTGCCCAGGGGAGGCGACAAGGAGGCCGGGGGTGGGGACACTCCGTGTACCAGTCTGTGCTCTTTAAATTATTGCGCCACGTGACTTTTATATGGTCAAACATAAGAGGGGGAGAAGGAAAGGGAGCGGTGGGCAGGGTGGCGTCCCGAGGGCCTCATGTGGGCCTCCGGCGCTGGTGGGGGCGCTTCCCAGGGCATCCAGACATGGGGTCCCTGGTGAGGGAGTCTCGTCTTGGGGGGGTCACCACAGGGAGGGGGCCGTCTGGAGGGGCTGCCGTTTGCTCCTCCTCCGAGCCTCCGGCCTGCGTCTAGAGGGTGCGTGGGGAGGGCCCCGTGGAGGGTCAGTGATGCCTGGACCACCTCACCTGGATCATCTCACTTGGATGGTCACGCCTGGACCACCGCCCCCAGAGCCCTGGCTGCCACATCCGCTCACAGAATCACGCAGTCTTGCGTCTCTTCGCCTCCTTGGGGCCTGTGGAGCCTGCTCCCAGGAGGTGCCCCGCTTCAGACCCCGGTGCTGGGGGCACCCTGCTTTGCCCTGCTTCAGACCCCAGCACTGGGGGCACCCCACTTCAGACCTCGGTGCTGGGGGTGCCCTGCTTTGCCCCGCTTCAGACCCCGGCGCTGGGGGCGCCCCACTTCAAACCTCGGTGCTGGGGGTGCCCTGCTTTGCCCCGCTTCAGACCCCGGCGCTGGGGGCGCCCCACTTCAGACCTCGGTGCTGGGGGCGCCCTGCTTTGCCCCGCTTCAGACCCCGGCGCTGGGGGCGCCCCACTTCAGACTGCAGGACTGAGGGCGCAGGGTGTGGGTCACAAAGCCCACTCACCTGAGCAGGTTCTGCTTGTGAATCAGGCGGGAAAAGTGATTCCTCTTTTGTTCCTAGGGTACTTTGATGGTGTGCGCTGAGACCACATGGCACCTTTAAACCGTGATAAAATGAGGTCCCTGACGGACTTGTGTTCCGTGGATCCCACCTTACAGGAAGTAGCTCACCGAACCTCATTTGGAAAATCTGAAACGTTAAAATGATCGATGCACATCTCCCTTTGTCAACATTTGAGGCATCCCTACTTCTGGCCTCTATTTTCAGCACACACAAAAAGTATTTCTGCATGGGACATGTGGGTGATAAAAGAGCTTTCTAGGACAGCAAAGCAAAGTTTCAGGTGAAAAAGTAATCTTTCAGTGTATACAGTTGAGATTGATTTGTCTCTTGTGAACATTTTTTAAAAATTATAGCTGTTTCTGAAAATTCTGAACCATGAGCTACATGGTATATTTTAGATTCAGATCATTTAGACAGGTATAGAAATTCTGTCCAGGATGTTTGAGAGGTCATCCGCTTCATATTTGGCAAGAGTAAATGCCATTTATTTTCTGCAAAGAGGAAAGGCTGCCATGTTCCTGCCTGAGCCTCCCTTTCCTTCAAAGCAAAGCCCAGTCTTCATAGCTTAGGGTTGTATGTATCATGTAGTTTACATTTTTCTTTGTATGACTGCTTGGTTCTCATCTAGGTTTATCCGTGATGGGAAGCAGGAAACTTGATAGGAGCAGAAATTCTCTCCACTCCTTTATATGCAGCTGCACTCTTGCTCTCAGCTCATGTAATTGTGTATCCTCCTGGAAGGTTTACACTTCTTTATTAACTTTTTGAAAACATGATAATCTATCAGCATTGCACTTCATCTCTTGTCATTAAGCTTTAAGCCCCTCAAAAACAAAATATTTAAGTTACAGTGTTTTGAAAGAATATTTGGAAAATTATGTGAAACTAACACCCCCTTCTATAAAAAATCTGAGCTGTTTAAATTTTTGAGAGATGATGTGGAAAGAAGCAATAAATTTCTAAAATATAGTCTTTTTAAAATAGAAATCAATCTAGTTTTGCAGGGCCATACCAATTTTTAAAATTTGACATCGTAGCTATAGTTGGAAAGGTCCACCGGGGTCCCAGGGAGTGACCTCCTGTTTTATTCATGTGGCCTGTGTGCTCCATTCCCTACAGAGCAGAATGGTCTAGATTCTTGTAGGATCACTGCCTTTCCATTTGCTTTCTGTCTTCTGTTTAAATGCTTCCCTGGTGGCTCACGGGTAAAGAATCTGTCTGCACTGCAGGAGACACAGGTTTGACCTTGACTGGGGAAGATCCCCTGGAGAAGGCAATGGCAACCCACTCCAGTATTCTTGCCTGGAGAATCCCATGGACAGAGGAGCCTGGCGGGCTGCAGTCCATGCGATCTCAAGAGTTGGACGCGACTTAGCAACTAAACCGCTACCCCTGCTGCTGTTTGATGACCTGTTCTCAAGTTCATTACCACAAAGGAACACGAGCAGCTTTTCTTCTTGGTTAACATCCCTGAAGGAAATAACCCACGGCTTTCTTCAGGGAGCACAAACTTGGGGTCACGGAGTCAGAGGAACCTGGCCGTAGGTCTCCGGCACAGAACAGCTAGGGCTCAGAGACAGTCCTCTTGACGGAAGAGCCGCTGCAGCAGGCCCCGCGGGTCTGTGCTGGGCACGTGGCCGTTCGCTGCGTTTTGAACTTTAACCCATGTTTTAGTCCATGTTCCCAAGCACATTGTTGGATTGGGTAATATGCTCACAGCCCTCAGACTCAGTGCTTTTGAACACACTGTATATTTTGACTGTTAAATGATGTAGCACGTTGAAATCGTATCACATCATGTTTTTAAGGAGACTGTTTACGTGGTTAGTGTTGGTGTTCACATGAAGTGTGCTCAGACTCAACAGAGACTTCCATTTCTTTGACCAGAATTAGTGGTTATCTCTTGCCTACCTGCGGGGCAACGTTGAAGTAGAATCAAGGAATCCTGATTCCTTCGCCAGCCATGTTGAATGGTTGTCCCAAATGTGACCTTCTGCCTTTGAAGAAAACATGGGCAAGCAGAACATGCTTCCTCTGAGGCCCTTAGAGTGCCATTTCGTTCAGATCAGACCAGGAAATGGGGCAATGACGAAGAGAACAGATACGATTACTTTGTTAAACAATCAAGCCAGGCAGGCAACTCCCCGAGGCTCTCGAACGGGCAAATTTATGATGATATTTGGAAGGTACCTGCTGGGAGTATAACTTACTCCTGAAAGAAAAACAGCGTCTCTTCTTCCTGCCTCAGCGTTCCTGGCCTGGTTTCTGTTCTGAGACCTGCAGACTGGTCCACATGGGAAGCCTGCCTCTGCTTCTCCCCGAGGCCACCAGGCTGTGAAAGCTAAGAGCGACCTTTCTGTAAGAACGTGAGATGGCTCTGGGCTTAAATCTGCTTAAAAATTTTGAAATACTGATTTTGCTGATGGTCGTCACAAAGAAATCTTGAATGAAATTCTATTTTCAGAAGAAGGGAGGCTTTTCTTAACTAGGATTCGTGGATAACACACGCGTGTTCTGGCGTCGGGAGGCGCCCTGTGTCAGCCCCTCCTGTCACAGGCCAAGGAGCAGAGGTTGCGCAGAAGCTGTCTTGGTCTGCGTCTCCCCACGGCACCAAGGGGAGCTGCAGCATGTGGTCCTCTACCAGCTAAGGCGAAACTGGTTTGGGTGGTGTTCCTGCCTCTCTTCTTATCCTTCTTAGACCCGTAAAGGCTCCACTCAGCAGCATTAGTGCGAGGCTGCCTGCCTGCGAGAGCTACATCTGGGCACCACGTCTGTGTGGATGGACCATCCCTTCCCAGGGTGCAGGGCCTGTCACCCCACGATACCAGCAGCCTGGGAGGACGAAAGACACGCTGATAGCTGGTAAACTAGGGGCGCGCAGAAGCCCACGTATGTACTTTGTGTTAATACAAAGGGCTACGTGCCTGCACGTGGAGAGAATGGTGGAGGCAGTGCAGAACTAACCTCCTTCAGCTGGCCCAAGGGCCAGCACGTAGGACTTCCCGCAAGAAGTAAGCGGGGCCTGAAGAAGTAAGGGGGGCCCCGGCGTCCTGAAACCCAGCTAGCACCCCACAGCCACGGCTGAGTCCTGGCTGCTCCCAGGCCCTGTCTGGGGGGACAGACACCCACAGTCGCCTTTCTTTAATCAGGGTTCAGCATGCTTGTCACTCCGCCGAGGACATGGTCAGAACTCCCTTTCTGCCTCGTTATGTGACATAACTGCTGACGATTTCACAGCCAGAACGAGGGCAGTCAGCTGCCAGAGGTGCTGTTCACTCTCATTTTCTGTCCAGTCACTAGTGAAAACTCAAGGGCTTCCCTGGTGGCTCAGACGGTAAAGCGTCTGACCCCAATGCAGGAGACCCAGGTTCGATCCCTGGGTCAGGAAGATCCCCTGGAGAAGGAAATGGCAACCCACTCCAGTACTCTTGCCTGGAGAATCCCATGGAGGGAGGAGCCTGATAGGCTACAGTCCATGGGGTCGCAAAGAGTTGGACACGACTGAGCGACTTTAGTGAAAACTCAGAATGGACGTCCCAAGTTTTCAGACATTTAAACTTTTCTGGCTGATTATTTTTTAAATATTGAAAGATTAAGCCATCTTTACATTGCCAGTTGCTTGTAATTTGTTTTGTAAAGTCTCACAGTGTAATACGTACTCCTTAAAAGCCTACTAAATCTCCCTTACATATTATATTTCCTCATGCAAAAATCCTAATTTGCAGCTGCACCTACTGAGTTTATTCTGGCATTGATTTTAAAGAAGTGGAAATCATGTCTTCTCAGGTCATGATTTTAATGCTATCACCCTCTTCACTGCACTAATGCCTCTACATTCAGCCACTGTATTCCAAAGCAAAGTTAGAAAGATTTCTGCATAAAAGGATTGTCAGATAATATAGGCACTAGTTCTCTTTCCCCGGGCTTGCTTCCCACGCTTCCAGAAGTCTGAGCTTTTTACAGTGTTCAGCATGTTTAAGCAACGGGTCTTAGGGGGACTTAACACAACTGATGGTCAAATGACCTGTATATGGTGTGTGATCAGTAAGTGTATTGCCTGCCCAATTGGTGTTAATACTTCAAACACCAAAAATTATTTTCATTATCCAAATTGGTGAGCCCTTTAGGGCTTCCCTGGTGGCTCAGAGGTTAAAGCATCTGCCTGGAATGCAGGAGACCCAGGTTCGATCCCTGGGTCAGGAAGATCCCCTGGAGAAGGAAACGGCAACCCACTCCAGGACTCTTGCCTGGAGAATCCCATGGAGGGAGGAGCCTGGTGGGCTACAGTCCGTGGGGGCGCAAAGAGTCGGACACGACTGAGCGACTTCACTCTCTCTGTTGTTTGTATCTTAGTATTATGGATGTTGACTACCGACATACAGAACTATCATGAAAAGTCCACTTGTTACGGAAATGCTGGATGATAGTTCAGTCTCACCTCTTCATATAAATATTCCTGATTACTTCATATTGGAGTTGTCTTTTACCAAAAAAAAAGAAAGAAACTAGAAAACATTTAAAAAACCTTGTTCAATATGAAATAATCTGGAAGTAAATAGTTATGTAAGCTGGGCCAGTCATTTTAAAAAACAGGATCTTGACTGTTTTGTGTGTCTGGCGCCGGAGCTTGCAGGCTTGTCTTGGTTTTCAGGTGTAGGTCTTTGAGAAGGCTCTTGCCTGTTAATGTTCCATGGGGTCAGGAGTTCTCTGGTGGCCCAAAGTCCTGGACTTGGGTCTCCCACCTCGGGGGTTTCAGCCCAACCCCTTGGGTTTCAGCACCAGGACTTCACAGGCCACAGAGAAGACAGAACCCCAAGACTAAAGGGGAAACAGCATCCAATAGCCAAGAACCCGCAGAGATTCACCCTTACAGAGGGAGGAGAGAGGAAAACACCAGGATCAGCAGAGTCAGGGAAGAAGAAGGGAGTCGAGCCGGTAGTCAAGCCCTTACCGGAAAGTGGACGCTAAAAACTAGACTCCCAGAAGTGCAGAGTGAGAGACAGAGCATCAAACACGAACCTAAAGCACGGGAAGAATCGCAGTCTAACTAAGCAGCAAAATTAGGAGGATGAAGTGAATTTATTTTAAAATAGGGTGCTTTGTTTTTTTAAGCAGGAAAGGTTATACAAATTAAAGGAGTAATAAAGAAAAACATCATAACACTATAGGGAAACAGGGGGGCATGTATATAGAGGATATATGAGAAGAACATCCCTGTGACCCCCCTACTTTCCTGCCCCAGTCAGCCTGCCTCTCGGAAAGTCCTCCAGTATTTTCAGGAAGGTCTCTGAGTCTGCTGGGGGCACTGTGGGGTCAGCTCAAACTCGGAGCCTGCCTTGCTCCAGCCTGTACTTATTCCCAAAGTCTAGTTGCTCCTAAAGTCCGCCATCTGATGCTCAGTTCAGTTCAGTTGCTCAGGTGTGTCCGACTCTTTGCGACCCCATGAACCCCGGCACGCCAGGCCTCCATGTCCATCACTAACACCCGGAGTCCACCCAAACCCATGTCCATTGGTGATGCCATCCAACCATCTCATCCTCTGTCGTCCCCTTCTCCTCCTACCTTCAATCTTTTCCAGCATCAGGGTCTTTTCCAATGAGTCAACTCTTCCCCTTCGCATCAGGTGGCCAAAGTATTGGAGCTTCAGCTTCAGCATCAGTCCTTCCAATGAACACCCCAGACTGATTTCCTTTAGGATCGACTGGTTGGATCTCCGTGCAGTCCAAGAGACTCTTAAGAGTCTTCTCCAACACCACAGTTCAAAAGCATCAATTCTTCAGCACTCAGCCTTCTTCACACTCCAACTCTCACATCCATACGTGACCTCTGGAAAAACCAGAGCCTTGACTAGACGGGTCTTTGTTGGCAAAGTAATGTCTCTGCTTTTTAAGATGCTATCTAGGTTGGTCATAACTTTCCTTCCAAAGAGTAAGTGTCTTAATTTCATGGCTACAATCACCATCTGCAGTGATTTTGGAGCCCAAAAAAATAAAGTCAGCCACTGTTTTCACTGTTTCCCCATCTATTTGCCATGAAGTGATGGGACCGGATGCCATGATCTTCGCTTTCTGAATGTTGAGCTTTAAGCCAGCTTTTCCCTCTCTTTCACTTTCATCAAGAGGCTCTCTAGTTCTCCGCTTTCTGCCGTGAGGGAGGTGAGGCTCAGTCTGATGCTAGTTCCGGGGACTTAACCTGCTGCCCCTGCTGCTTGGGCGGCTTCCCCCCTTCCCTTTGCTCACACAGCCTCCTGCTGTTTTGCTTGGCCCTGGGCCTGCTCCTGCTTAAAGGTCTCTATTCTTGGCCAAGACATGGGGGTGAAAGGAGCCGGTTGCTGGGGCTCAGTCACACTGGGGCGTGTGGGGAGTGCCTGCGTGCTTGGAACTTTCGAGAAGTCACCAGAGGCTGTGTGCTTTCCCAGAGGAGTCATCCCTGTGCTGGGGGCCC
>SJYC01118518.1:0-15753 GCA_006408675.1 Madoqua kirkii | reverse complement strand
AGCAATAATAAAATTTATCTTAAAACAGTAAATCATTCTCTATACATTTTGATGTTATGCTAATGTTAAGGGAAGAAAACAGGATATAATATTGCATGTAATATTTATATGATTTCAACTAAAATGAAAAAGCAGCTTAAAAAAGACAAAAGAAATGTTCTAAATTTTAAATGTCTTAAATTATAGGCTTTAGGGGAATTTTAACTACCTTCCCACTTACCTAAATACACAGAAATCTTAACTGAAATCAGGCTTTTACATGTGTCTCTTAATGAGTGGTCAAGTAATAACCAATGCTGTCTATCATTTGCAAATGCTGAGGTTTGCTATAAATACATTCTAAGTGTATTTATTCAAAATATTAGTAAAAACCATAACTAATTAAACTACTCTTGTCATAACACATACAATATTGACATTTGAAATAAGGGAACTTAGAAAATTGGTGAAAATATATTTATTAGGATATATTTATACTGATCTTGGCAGGAACTCTTCAAACTTAGAGAATTAAAGTGGAAATGTGATGTCTGTGCCAAATTCCTTCAGAAATGTTACACACTCTAACATGAGAAGCCTGAAGTGTTGAAATGAAGCCATTTGAATTATCTGAGCACACACACAAAAAAGGAATTGGGAAAATTACCTAACAACTGAAACATCCTATTCACATTTTCTGGAATCTCATAATAGTGAAAGAATGTTCGGCAGGTCCCAAGTTTACACTAATCTGCAAGCTTTTGAACAAGTATAACAATTCCAAAGAATAGGTTCCATTTGGTGGATGTATCATTAATGAAATATGATTTTAACAGAATAAAAAGAACTCTAGCCTTAATTTTGTTACTTTTGTGTTACAATTCTTAATATAACATTAATATATAGTGCCATATTAAGGTGCAATTAGAGATAATAGCAGGAAACAAGGGTCATAGTTCACTCTTTATTCTGGTCCCTAAGGCTACCAAGCATGGAATCATCAAATAAAACAATCTAAGTCCTTTCAGACCATTTCTGAAAGAAAAAAAAAAAAAAAAAAGACAGTTTACATCAGCCAGTGTGCTTTGGCTAATCACTTTCATACGTTCACTTCAGGAAGTTGGAATCAAGGTGTTTTCCATGGAAAACCCACACCTTTATGACTTTTCATTCTCCTTCCCCTAAATGGCGCACCACTGACCACTAATAGTTCAAAACCTACACTTCAAAGTGAAAGCCCAGAAATAAATCCACACACCCATGGACACCTTATCTTCAACAAAGGAAGCAAGAATATACAATGGATTAAAGACAATCTCTTTAACAAGTGGTGCTGGGAAAACTGGTCAACCACTTGTAAATGAATGAAACTAGAACACTTTTTAATATCATACACAAAAATAAACTCAAAATGGATTAAAGATCTAAACTTAAGACCAGAAACTATAAAACTCCTTGAGGAGAACATAGGCAAAACACTCTCTGACATAAATCACAGCAGGATCCTCTATGATACACCTCCTAGAATACTGGAAATAAGAGCAAAAATAAATAAATGGGATCTGATTAAAATTAAAAGCTTCTGCACAACAAAGGAAACTATAAGCAAGGTGAAAAGACAGCCTTCAGAATGGGAGAAAATAACAGCAAATGAAGCAACTGACAAACAACTAATCTCAAAAATATACAAGCAACTTATGCTACTCAATTCCAGAAAAATAAATGACTCAATCAAAAAATGGGCCAAAGAACTAAATAGACATTTCTCCAAAGAAGACATACCATTGACTAACAAACACAAGAAAAGATGCTCAGCATCACTCATCATCAGAGAAATGCAAATCAAGACCACAATGAGGTACCATTTCACACCAGTCGGAATGGCTGTGATCCAAAAGTCTATAAGCAATAAATGCTGGAGAGGGTGTGGAGAAAAGGGAACCCTCTTACACTGTTGGTGGGAATGCAAACTAGTACAGCCATTATGGAAAACAGTGTGGAGATTCCTTAAAACTCTGGAAATAGAACTGCCTTTGACCCAGTAATCCCACTGCTGGGCATACACACTGAGGAAACCAGAACTGAAAGAGACACATGTACCTCAGTGTTCATCACAGCACAGTTTATAATATCCAGGACATTGAAGCAACCTACTTGTTCATCAGCAGACGAATGGATAAGAAAGCTGTGGTACATATACACAATGGAGTATTACTCAGCCATTAAAAAGAATACATTTGAATCAGTTCTAATGAGGTGAATTAAACTAGAGCCTATTATACAGAGTGAAGTAAGCCAGAAAGAAAAACACCAATACAGTATATTAACACATATATATGAAATTTAGAAAGATGGTAATGATAACCCTGTATGTGAGACAGCAAAAGAGACACAGATGTATAGAACAGACTTTTGGACTCTGTGGGAGAGGGAGAAGGTGGCATGATTTGGGAGAATGGCATTGTAACATGTATACTATCATGTAAGAAATGAATTGCCAGTCTAGGTTCGATACAGGATACAGGATTTTGGGGGCTGGTGCACTGGGATGACACAGAGAGATGATATGGGGAGGATGGTGGGAGGGGGGTTCAGGATTGGGAACTCATGTACACCCATGGCAGATTCATGTCAATGTATGGCAAAACCAATATAGTAAAGTAAAAATAATAATAATAAAAGTAAATAAAATAAAGTGACCCTGTAACAGTCACAACTAGGACTTGCAGTAAGTTAATCTTTATTACCACCACTTTTCCCCCTCACAGTCAGTACTATCTCTTTCCACCCAGTATTCCTTTTTCCTTGTCCAGAAACTTCTCCAGATAATCTAGGAGCAATACTTTCACTATTAAGGTGACTCCTGGTACCTGGTCATACCAAGTGGCAAAATATCAGTTACTACTACCAGAGATACTGAAGATTACTATAGTGGACTATGGTGTGTGCAGGCTAAGTCACTTCAGTCATGTCCAGCTCTTTGTTGCCCCATGAACTGTAGCCCACCAGACTCCTCTGTCCACAGATTCTCTGGGAAAGAATAATGGAGTGAGTTGCCATGCCCGTCTCCAGAGGATCTTCCCAACCCAGGGATCAAACTTACATCTCTTATGTCTCCTGCATTAGCAAGTGGATTCTTTAGCACTAGCACAACCTGCGAAGCCCAGTGGACTATCTCTCTCAGGCACAATCCTATCTCTCTTTTGTAAACAATTGCCTTCCCACTCCTGCTTCCTTTTGGGAATCTCTTCTGTAACTCTGCATTCCCACTGGAGCTAGAAATAGTAGACTATTGAACCAGCCTTGGCTAATGATAAACTGGTTCATATTTTATCTCTGAAGCTAGTTTGTAAGAGTTGAAACTACTAGAGTTGCTTAGATTACCTAACCATACATCCAGGGTCAACAACATTCAACATTCAGTCTAAACATGAGAATCAATCTTAATGTTGTGGCATGAGATTCACTACCTGAAAAGGATGCTTCTCTCTACATACATCTCTTGAACAAATTCTCTCATTCATCACATCTGTTATTATAACAAAGCAAGTTTTTGTTTTTGTTTTGCCACTTTTGAAATATTAGTGTCCACTGTATGGGAAACGTGGGTCTCTGATAGCAGAGTTAGTCTTATTGATCACCAGCTGCCTTTATAAATGACTTGAGGTACAAAAATCATGAGCCTAGCTATGTGACTTGATCCAGAAATCAAAGAGACTTATTTTACTAAAGATCCATTTCTGTATCATAAGCAGCATTTTCTAAAGACTTCATTCTTAATGTAAATTCTATAAATGAATCTAAAACATTGACCATTATTTTTTCCTAGTATTTGTGATTTATTTTATCAAATTACTTTGTGATATTAAGAGAGATCATGAAAATTTTGACAAGAAAAGCACCCATCCAGAAAGTTTAAAAATACCAGAAATGTTCTCTGCATTTCACAATTTTACTCTCAGCTCATTTGCAGGAGAAGCTCAATATGTAGGTTGCAAGCTAGGAAGTACTGAATCTAGAATATGGGTCAAGTTCAAGAATGACCCTGTGGTCCAGTGAATATTTCACTACAGTTCAGAGCCCTACATAGATTTGGAACTTCTTAAGTATAAAACAAACCCTAAAGGATCTCTATAGAGATCTGAAATACTGGAGATGCTAGGCCACAAGGCTATCATAGATACAGAACTACAAAACAGTTTAGAAATGAGATGAATAAACCTGGTGGGCCAGGAATTATCTTGAAATAATTCATCTTGGCTCATCCAACAGGGCGAAAGTTGGTAAAAAAGAGATTCAATGTGTTCCTTTTGACATATCAAAATAAAAAGTTAAAGAGTAGCAAACATTACATGGGACTTTCCTGGTGTCTCAGGTAGTAAAGAATCGGCCTGCAATGCAGGAGACTGGGTTAGATTCCTGTATGGGGAAGATCCCCTGGAGAAAGAATGGCTACACACTCCAGTATTCTTGCCTAGAGAATCCATGGGTAGAGGAGCCTGATGGGATACAGTCTATGGGATTGCAAAGAATAAGACTCAATTGAGTGACGAATACTTTCAATTTTTTTCCAACTCATTACACATCTATTCATGCATTGGAGAAGAAAATCGCAGTCCACTCCAGTGTTCTTGCCTGGAGAATCCCCGGGACGGGGGAGCCTGGTGGGCTGCCATCTATGGGGTCACACAGAGTTGGACATGACTGAAGTGACTTGGCACTAGTAGGACACATCTATATGTTATTTTACCTTATTTTTCAAATAAAACAGTAAGAAAAAAAATCACATAGCATTTATAAAATATCTAATCAGGAAAGTCTTTGGTCGTCCAATAGTTAGGACTCTGCACTTTCACTGCCATGAGCTCAATCCCTGGTCAGTGAACTAAGACCCCATAAGCAAAAAATAAATAAATAAATAAAATACCTAATCAATACAGTGTCTGATGCTTTCTTTTTGTGATTAGTTGATGCTTTCTTTTTGTGATTAGTAATCTCATAAAACAGAGTTAAGAATCTACAAGCTTATAAATTAATAAGTGAACTTTTTCTAAAAAAAATCACATAGCATTTATAAAATATCTAATCAGGAAAGTCTTTGGTCGTCCAATAGTTAGGACTCTGCACTTTCACTGCCATGAGCTCAATCCCTGGTCAGTGAACTAAGACCCCATAAGCAAAAAATAAATAAATAAATAAAATACCTAATCAATACAGTGTCTGATGCTTTCTTTTTGTGATTAGTTGATGCTTTCTTTTTGTGATTAGTAATCTCATAAAACAGAGTTAAGAATCTACAAGCTTATAAATTAATAAGTGAACTTTTTCTGCATTTGATTTTTTTTTCTTTGAACAGAATGTATATTTTGTCCTTACTTTATTTCTTCTGTTTTTATATAGCTAAGTTTTCTTCTTAAATTGCCCTTTTATAACAGTTCTTTAAAAACAGGTATGTGTAGAAATAAGGAATGAGTTAAGGAAGAAAATAATCATAATACTTAAAATTTATAGAAGTACTTACCATGTGACAGGGCATGGTGTTAGGTTAAAATTTTTATTTCAGTTAATTTTCATGTTAATGCTATGAGGTAGATAGTCCCGATAAAACCAACCTTATAGCATTAATGAAGAAACTAAGACATATATACAAAAGCTCATGAAATTTAGTGGGAAAGAGCCAGGTTATTAAGAGTTTCAATACTGACAAAAATAAGGAAATTGACTACTATGAAGATATTAGGTTTTATAATGTACATTAGATAAATAAGCATTTATTTGCACATACATGAAAATAAACACTAAAGAAAAGCATAAAATGAAACATTTTCCTAGAACACAAGATGAAACTTTAAGTCACCTATCCATTACCAACAATCGGGTTTGCTCATTATAAAGCAGAGTTCTTACTTTGCCAACAATGGTCCATCTTTTAAAGTTATGGTTTTTTCAGTAGTCATGTGTGGATGTGAGAGTTGGACTATAAAGAAAGCTGAGCACTGAAGAATTGATGCTTTTGAACTGTGGTGTTGGAGAAGACTCTTGAGAGTCCCTTGGACTGCAAGGGGATCCAAACAGTCCATCCTAAAGGAGATCAGTCCTGAATATTCATTGGAAGGACTGATGCTGAAGCTGAAACTCCAATACTCTAGCTACCTGATACAAAGAACTGACTCAGTGGAAGAGACCCTGATGCAGGGAAAGACTGAAGGCAGAAAGAGAAGGGAACTACAGAGGAAGAGATGGTTGGATAGCATCACCAACTCGGTGGACATGAGTTTGAATAAGCTCAGGGAGTTGATGATGGACAGGGAAGTCTGGTGTGCTGCAGTCCACAGGGTCGCAAAGAGTCGGACATGACTAAGCAACTGGACTGGACTGAAAACACACCAAAGCAGCTAAATTTTTTTGCAGAATATATTAATTTTAATTGTCATTGCTAGTGACTTACCTGTTTAAACAATTACATATTTTAAAATGTTAACCTAATAATCCATTAGAAAATTAATGCAGGCTTAAAGTCAACTACAATGAAACCTATCCTAAAGGGCAAAATGATTGAAGGGATTTAAAACCTAGTTGGAAACTCTATGGAATATTTTGAAGAATTTTGCTTCACATCATTAATAATTATTTTTTAAAATCTGATGCCATTTAACATAGAGATAACAAGTTTTAAAGTCATGAAAGACTTCAGATATGTACAATACATCTATTACTTTTTCACATAAAAAATGACATTTGTGCTCCAAGCTTGTGTAAACAAGGATTCTACAATAGCCAGGAATGGTACTTTAACCAAGACACTGTACTGCCTCTAATTTGTCTTTTGTTTCTATCTATTTCCTTAAGCCTAGAACAATATCTAGAACCTGGCAGGTGTTCAATACACATTTCCTAAATTATTGTTTTTTTTTTTAATGACAAGTTAAGCAGATGGAGAGATTAACCACATCCTTTAAGTAAGGGAACAACATATACATAATATAGGACTTTAACACTAAATTAAAAAGTTTTATGGGAAAGGGTTACTGAGTCAAAAATATAATAACCAACATGTTCAAAGCTTACTAAAAGTTTGAATAAAAGGAGCTATGTGAGCAAATTAATTCAGTTAAATATAACTTTGACTGAGAGTAGTAGAGAGATAAATAAGGAAAAAGCTAAAGAAATGTAGGTGTTCAAAGTAGCAAATAAGAATATTAAACAAAAGAACCTAAAGTAAACTGTACAATAATATTGTGTGATCCTAAAAATGTAATCTAAATTGAAAAAAAAAGCTAAATTTATATCATGGCAACCAATTTTTACTGAAAATGTACTATGTACTATATGTTGGGATTGTGCAAGGTGTTAGGACAGAGCAATGAATAAAACAGCTAAAAATCCTGGTCCTTAATGAGATTATAAAGAGACAAGAATTCATAACTATTAAGTTACAAAAATAATACTGGTGAGCAATGGCTAGAATTTGGCCTAAGGTCAGTCTATCAAGAATGCTGTAAAGGAAAATGAAACAGAGGTAGTAGATAAAATGTATACCATGGAGGTTGGTGCCAAATCAAAGGACACTAAGATCTGGCATCTAACTAAAATGTTCTAGAGGAGAAGGAAATGCTCTTCTCAGAAACCGAATGTTTCTCAGTTTCTGAAATGTTTCTCAGCAACTGAAATAGATAAGCAGAAGATCCCAAAATAGCATCTATCCATCTACCCCAGCTCTGGTTGTGTGTTGGTTAGTAAGTGGGTGGGGAGCATGTGTTTTGTTTTGTTTTCATGTTCACAGCTCCAAATCAGAATCCTCCCTAGAGATAATTTTCATCATTCTACCCCCAGATAAGGGTTACATTCAGTGAGTTTATGAAGCACACACACACCCGCAAGGGGGAATGGGGCTCATTTATCCTTATCAGTTCCAGCGATTAGGAAAACAGATGCATCATAGAACAGTTGTGGTACATTAGTAGATGGCAAGGCACTGCATGGTCTAGGGAGTTGGGGAGACAGCTGGGCTAGGCATAAACAAATATGAGTTGTTGACTGCTTGAAAAGTTCTATAGACACCATAACTTTTAACAAACACACATTAATAATCACAGTTAACACTATTGTGGCTACATAATCAACAAAATCAGGCCAGATTATCTAATTTTAATTCAAATCACACCACCTCCTGAAGGCCTACCAAATTCAAGCAGATTACAAAACAGAAGAGTAAAGGAATAAAACTTGCAAGCTAGTCTTTAGAAGGCATGTCAGCTGGTGGGCAAGACATTCACATTAATAATATGAAGAAGACTATGATTAAGTCTACTCAGAGTCCTCTAGAAGAGAAATTCAGAGTGTCAGAGAAAATTTCCTAAGAGAATTGGAGCTGAACTTTATTTCTCCTTCACAGCTAGTAGAGAAAACCCTTTATACTCAGCAAATTATCTTGCATTGCACAAAAAGCAGAGACTAGCAGTTTAAAATGGCATCTGGTTGGCAGAGTTCCTTGTTCAATTTCCCAACTTCCCAGGACAAACATCAAAAGACACCATCTCAGTGAGGGCATCTAGTGAGCCAGGCTATGATACAAATACCCATTTCTAGAATCAAGAAAAATTGTTCTATTCCATACAAAACCAATGGATGTGGAATACAAATGCACTTAGTGATCCAATCACACTCATCCTAAGGTAGGCAGGAAGTTTATCATCCTTCTTCAAATATCTGCTCTCTGATTTAGAAATACAATGTCAATTCCAAACAGAAGATCAGAAGTAACTTTCTAATGCAGTTTGTTGTTCATGCCCAAGGAAGTTGTGCCTTAATCTTTGTGACCCCATGGACTTCAGCAGCCAGGCTTCCCTGTCTTTCACTGTCTCCTAGAATTTGCTTAAATGCATACCTGTTGAGTTGATACCACCCAATCACATTGTCCTCTGTTGCCCCCCTTCTCATCCTGTTCTGTCTTCCCCAATGAGGTAGAAATTGCTAGGCAGCCAGCGTAGGGCTCTGAGACCTAGGTCTTGTTTTCAATAAATATCTCACTCCATTAATCTAAAGTTGTACCCTTTATCCCATATTCTTGAAATGTGTCCTTGGTCTGATAAATTATCAACACCAGATTCAGGGGAGGGCAGTCACTAACTTCTGTTCCATATACCTGAGGAGGGGGCGGGGCGGAAACTGGTGATCATTAATCTATAGCACATACATCTGGTCCATTGAAAAATGGCCAGGGTGCATGAAAAAGGGTGGTGACTTAATCTGAGGATCAAGAGAAGCCATAAAGATGTTAAAATAAACACCTTGACCTTTAAACCAATTGGTTTTAAATAATGACTTTTAAGGACAGGAGCCAACCAAAAATGTACAAATTAATACTAGTAAGGATGTAAATTTCTGTAAGTCCTGCTTCTGGGGGACTTTTTACCCCCTCTCAGTGCCTATGTTGAGAGCTTTGTACTTTCTTTCTCTTTAATAATCCTATTCACTTGCTATCATGAGTGTTTGTGTGTTTGTGAAGTTCATTCTTAGGCTCAGTGAACAAGAACTCAGATTGCCGTTTCACCAGCATCAGGGTTGTTTCTAATGAGTTAGCTCTTTGCATTAGGTGGCCAAACTGATGCTTCAGCTTCAGCATCAGTACTTCCAAAGAATATTCAGAGTTGATTTCCTTTGAAATGAACTGGTTTGATCTCCTGCTGTTCAAAGGACTCTCAAGAGTCATCTCCAGGACCACAATATGAAAGCATTGATTCTTTGCTGTTCAGCTTTTTGTTATGGTCCATCCAACTCTTACATTAGTACATGACAATTGGAAAAACTATAGCTTTGCATATATGGACCTTTGTCAGTAATGTGTTGGAGAAGGAAATGACAACTCACTTCAGTATTCTTGCCTGGAGAATCCCAGGAAGAGGGGAGCCTGGTGGGCTGCCATCCATGGGGTTGCACAGAGTTGAACACAGCTAAAGCAACTTAGCAGCAGCAGCAGCAGCAGCAGTCAGTAATGTGATGTCTCTGCTTTTTAATATGCTGTCTGATTGTCATAGCTTTTCTTACAAGCTTTGTGGCTGCAGTCACCATCTACAGTGATTGATTTTGGAGCCCAAGAAAATAAAATATGTCACTATTTCCATATTTTGCTCATCTATTTGTCATGAAGTGATTGGAACAGATGGCATGATCTTAGTTTTTTGAGTGTTGAGTTTAAAACCAGCTTTTTCATTCTCTTTTACTCTCAGCCAAGAGGCTCCTTAGGTCCTCTTCTTCTTGTTCTTCTTCTTCCTTTTCTTCTTGTTCTTCTTCTTCTTTTTTTTTTTTTTTTTTTTTTGCAGCTAGAGTGATATCATCTGCATATCTGAGGTAGTTGATGTTTCTTCCAGAAAACTTGATTCCAGCTTGTGATTCGTGCAGCTCAGCATTTTGCATGATGTACCCTGTATATAAGTTAAATAAGCAGGGTGATGATATACAGCCTTGACATACTCCTTTCCCAATTTGAACCAGTCCATTGTTCCATGTCCAGTCGTAACTGGACATGCTTCTTGACCTCAAACTGGTTTCTCAGAAGACAAGTATTACGGTCTAGTATTCCCATCTCTTTAAGAATTTCCTACAGTTTGTCGTGATCCACAATGTCAAAGGGTTTAGCATAGTCAATGAAGCAGAGTAGATGTTTATCTAGAACTCCCTTGCTTTTTCCATGATTCAACAGATGTTGGCAATTTGATCTCTGTTTCCTATAACTTTTCTAAATTCAGCCTTCACATCTGGTAATTCTCAGTTCACATACTGCTGAAGCCTAGCTTGAAGGATTTTGAGCATTATCTTGCAAGCATGTGAAATGAGCACAACCGTACAACAGTCTGAACATTCTTGGTCATTGCCTTTCATTGGGATTGCAATTAAAACTGACATTTTCCAGTTCTGTGACTACTGATGAGTTTTCCAAATTTTCTGACCTTCTGAGTGCAGCGTTTTAACAGCACCATCTTTAAGAATTTAAAAAACTTCAACTGAAATTCTATCACGTCCACCTAGCAATGTTTAAAAAGACCCACTTGAATTCACATTCCAGGATGTCTGGTTCTAGGTGAGTGACCACACAATCGTTGTTACCTGTGTCACTAAGACCTTTTTTGTATATTTCTTCTGTGTATTCTTGCCACTTCTTATCCTCTTCTGTTTCTGTTAGGTCCTTGCCATTTCTGTCCTTTATTGAGCCCATCTTTGCATGATCCCTTGGTATCTCTAATTTTCATGAAGAGATCTCCAGTCTTTCCCATTCTACTATTTTCCTCTTTTTTTTTTTTTTGCATTCTCCACTTAAGAAGGCTTTCTTATCTCTCCTTGCTTTTCTTTGAAATTCTGCATTAAGTTGGATGTATCTTTCCCTTTTTCCTTTGACTTTTGCTTCTCTCTTTTCTCAGCTATCTGTAAGGCCTCCTTGAACATCCACTTTCCCTTTCGGCATCACTTTTTCTTTTAGATGGTTTTGGTCATCACCTCCTGTATAATATTATGAACCTCCATCCATAGTTCTTTAGGTTCTCTGTCTACCAGCACTAAAAGTCATGAATCTATTTGTCAGCTCCAATGTATAATCATAAAGGATTTGATTTAGGTCATAGCTAAATGTGAATGGTCTTCAGATTTGCCCTGCTTTCCCAATTTAAGCCTGAATTTTGCAATAAGGATAATAATAATACTATAATAGTAGTGACAATTTTGCAATTATAATCCATAGGTATGTTACTGTGGCAAACTACTGATACTTTCCTTTCTACTGTCACATGAGAAGTGCATTCTAATATTAGTAATGGTGGTGGGAGATGGAGTGGGGCCACTGCCCTGCCCACAAAATAGACACACAGAGGTACCGGTCACTAAAATAATTAAGAGGGAAACTAAAACATTCTGATAACTCTGCAAGTTATATCACTAATATCTGACAAAATCTGAATAAATAGAAAAAAAGTTAATATCCAATAAAAAGGTTAGATAGTGAAGGACAGGGAAGCCTGGTGTGTTGTAGTACATGGGATCACAAAGAGCTGGGCTCTACTGAGTGACTGAACAACAACAAAAAGTTAAGATCTTTATTTCAAATAGAATAATTATTGTTACTTGATAAATTATTATCCCTCTCTCCAATCCAGTACTTTCTCAGTCTCCTTGTTAAATATCTTGATTGTTTTTATTCAGTTCTCCTTTTCTGAAATTAAACAATAGAAGTTGTCTGATGAAGTTCATTCAAAGGCTTTCAGAAAAGCTTATTCAGCAGCAACTGGCTACACCAAAGGAAGGTTGTATCTCACTAATGGGGTCAGCTAAGTCATGGACCACTTAAAAAATATGAAATCATACTCTGAATTTAAAGCAGTCAATATGAACAAGATCTTTCCTTAGGTTAGATTAGAATCTTTTAATTGCATTGAAGGTACATCACTTACTGATGCATTAACTGAAGTACATCCAATTTAGACCACTAGCAATTATCAGGTCAGCACTGCTGTTAAAATAGCTGCTTTTATTAAAGAGCAAAAAAATGTTATAGAATAGTTTGCGTTTAGTGACATTATGGCTTACTTCCCATACATCTGGAAGAGTGAAGAATATATCAAAATATCTTAAATAAAATATGTATAATCATTTTATATTGCAGAAGCAAACATCAATGAACATGTATTTTTCTTTTCCATTCATCTTAATTATTATTAATGAGCCATGATTAAAAATTAATTTCTAGAGTTATTCAAATCTCTATGCACAGTATACTTTTAGCCATTCTATTAACTTAATAAAAATTATACTTTTAAAATTTTATAATATTTCTAAATAGTTTTAATCAACCTTATTTTGACTCATATTTTATAAATGTTATAAAAAGAATACTACCAGCTAAATACTACAATATGAAAAATATACAGATATATTCAGACCTAAAAAAGTTCACAACTTTGGCTTTAAGTATTGGAGTTACATAATTAAAAAAAAAAAAAAACTAATCACATATAGAACAATAATTCATGAAACCAAAGCATGAACCCACAAGGACAAACCCCTAACCCCCAAATCTGCTTCCTTTTGTTTCTTTCTTTTGATAGCTATAGAGAACTAAGTTCACAAACTCATTACCTACTAAATTTTACTATTATAAATGTTTTCTCATAAAGTTCTGGGCCCCCAATACAGCTTATTTTCAAGATTACTTCAAGTTCTATATGAATTGACTAGTATATTCACTTACCTGTTAATGTTTGGCATGTGAAAGGGATGAAAACCTATTAAAATGTGTATACTTTGGGAAATGCTTCAAGTTAGTAGAAAATAAGATTCAAAGACTGGGTGGGGTGGTTAGTAGTATGTGAGTAGCATGTGGGGGCAGAATAAGGACATCTTTTTCTGTCACACAATAATTTGTACTTAGTTTTGCAATTAGTGTTGAGAAAAGAAACTCTACAGTGAGTTTTACACAGAAAAGAAAAAGCATCCAGACCTCCCCCACCACTGCCATCCCAAAAATATAACCAAGGAGATAGTGTGTAGGATACAGGGTGTGAGGACAGATTGACAAGAGAATGTAGCAATAGTAAAAATGAAACAATGCAAGAATTCAAACATGGTCTTGATAATGGACCAATACACTACTGGAGATCAGTGGAGAAATAACTCCAGAAAGAATGAAGAGATGGAGTCAAAGTAAAAACAACACCCAGTTGTGGATGTGACTGGTGATGGAAGTAAAGTCTGATGATGTAAAGAGCAATATTAATAGGAACCTGTAATATTAGGTCCATAAATCAAGGCAATTTGCAAGTGGTCAAACAGAAGATAGCAAGAGTGGACATCGATATTTTAGGAATCAGCTAACTAAAATGGACTGGAATGGGTGAACTTAGCCCAGATGACCGTTATATCTATTACTGTGGGCAAGAATCTCTTTGAAGAAATGAAGTAGCCATCATACTCAACAAAAGAGTCCAAAATGCAGTACTTGGATGCAATCTCAAAAATGACAGAATGATTCATTTCCAAGGCAAAACATTCAATATCACAGTAATCCAAGTTTATGCCTGAATCAGTAATACTGAAGAATCTGAAGTTGAAAGTTTCTATGAAGACTTACAAGACCTTCAAGAAATATCACCCAAAAAAGATGTCCTTCATTATAGGGATGTTATTTTCAAAAGTAGGAAGTCAAGAAATACCTACAGTAACAGGCAAATTTGGCCTTGGAACACAGGCTTAAGCAGGGCAAAGGCTAATAGAGTTTTGCCAAGAGAACGCACTAGTCATAGCAAACACCCTCTTCCAACAACACAAGAAAAGACTCTACACATGGACATCACGAGATGGTCAATACTGTAATCAGATTACAGGCAAATTTGGCCTTGGAACACAGGCTTAAGCAGGGCAAAGGCTAATAGAGTTTTGCCAAGAGAACGCACTAGTCATAGCAAACACCCTCTTCCAACAACACAAGAAAAGACTCTACACATGGACATCACGAGATGGTCAATACTGTAATCAGATTGATTATATTCTTTGCAACCAAAGATGAATAAGCTCTATAAAGTCAGCAAAAAAAAAAAAAAAAAAGACCAGGAGCTGACTGTAGCTCAGACTATGAACTTTTTACTGTCAAATTTAGACTTGAATTGAAGAGAGTAGGGGAAAACACTAGGCCATTCAGGTGTGACCTAAATCATATTCCTTACGATTATACAGTGGCAGTGACAAATAGACTTAAGGGACTCTATCTGATAGGCAGAGTCCCTAATGAACTATTGACGGAGATTCATGACATTGTACAGGAAGCAGTGATAAAGATAATGCCCAAGAAAAAGAAATAAAAAAAGGCAAAATGTTTGTCTGAGGAGACCTTACAAATATCTGTGAAAAGAAGAGAGTGAAAGGCAAAGGAGAAAAGGAAAGATATATCCAATTGAATGCAGAGTCCCAAAGAATAGCAAAAAGAGATAAGAAAGTCTTCCTCGGAGATCTCTGTCGGGGGGAGGGGAACAGAGGAAAATAATAGCATGGGAAAGACTAGAGATCTCTTCAAGAAAATTAGATACCAAGGGAACATTTCATGCAAAGATCGGCTCAATAAAGGACAGAAATGACAAGGACCTAACAGAAGAGAAGATATTAAGAAGAGGTGGCAAGAATACACAGAAGAACTGTACAAAAAGGATCTTCATAATCTTACAAAAAGGATCTTCATAATCCAGATAACCATGATGGTGTGATCACTCAACTAGAGCAAGACATCCTGGAATATGAAGTCAAGTGGGCATTAGGAAACATCATTATGAACAAAGCTAGTGGAAGTAATGGAATTCCAGTTGAGCTATTTCAAATCCTAAAAGATGAGGATGTGAAAGTGCTGCACTCAATATGCCAGCAAGTTTGGAAGACTCAGCAGTGGCCACAGGACTGGAAAAGCTCAGTTTTCATTTCAATCCCAAAGAAAGGCAATGGCAAAGAATGCTCAAACGACAACACCATTGCGCTCATTTCACATGCTAGCAAAGTAATGTTCAATATTCTTCCAGCCAGGCTTCAACAGTACGTGAACTGTGAAATTCCAAATATTCAAGCTGGATTTAGAAAAGGCCAAGCTACTAGAGATCAAGTTGCCAACATCTGCTGGATCATCGAAAAAGCAACAGAGTTCCAGGAAAACATCTATTTCTGCTTTATTGACTATGCCAAAGCCTTTGACTGTGTGGATCACAATAAACTGTGGAAAATTCTGAAAGAGATGGGAATACCAGACCA
>SJYC01118516.1:0-41571 GCA_006408675.1 Madoqua kirkii | reverse complement strand
GTGTGGGGTGGGAGATGGGAGGGGGCTTTGGCATTGGGATATCGTGTACACCTGTGGCTGATTCATGTCAATGTATGGCAAAACCAATACAGTACTGTAAAATAGAATAAAATATTAAAATAAACAAACAAATAAGCAAATAAGCAAATAAATAAATAAAAGCATCATAAACCGTTGCAATTATATGACATATATTTTCTCTGAACACCAAATATTTTAAATTTTTTCAATTTAAAGCAATTATCCAAGACTTTATGTTTTACTATATACAATTGTTTCTTTTTTCTTTTTCCTTTTATTGAAGTAAGGTTGATGTACAACATTATATAAGCTGGTGCAGTTATATTACACCCTCCCTCTCTCTCTTCCTACTGCTGCTGCTGCTGCTAAGTCACTTTGGTGGTGTCCGACTCTGTGCGACCCCAGACAGCAGCACACAAGGTTCCCTCGTCCCTGGGATTCTCCAGGCAAGAACACTGGAGTGGGTTGCCATTTCCTTCTCTAATGCATGAAAGTGAAAAGTGAAAGTGAAGTCGCTCAGTCATGTCCAACTCTTAGCGACCTCATGGACTGCAGCCCACCAGGCTCCTCCATCCATGGGATTTTCCAAGCAAGAGTACTGGAGTGGGGTGCCATTTCCTTCTCTTCCTTCTTGCAACCACTAATTTGTTCTTTATATCACTGAATCTGCTTCATTTTTGTTATATTCATTAGTTTGTTGTATTTTTTGGGTTACACATATAAGGCAGTATTTTTCTTTCTCAGCCCTATTTTATTTAGCATACATCAGTTCAGTTCAGTTTAGTCGTTCAGTTGTGTCTGACTCTTTGTGACTCCATGAATGCAGCATGCCAGGCCTCCCTGTCCATCACCAACTCCCGGAGTTTACCCATTAGTGTACATAACACCCAGTAAATCCAGCCGTGCTTTTGCAAGTGGCAAAATTTCAACTTTTTCTATGACTTAGCAGTATTCAGTTATGTATTTATACAACACACCTCTTAATCCCAGCATCTGCTGATGGATGTATAAGTTGTTTCCATATCTTGACAACTGTAAATAATGTGACTGTGAACAATCACTGGGTCATGTGATAGCTTTATTTTTAGTTTTTTTTGAGAAACTTCCATACTCTTTTCCACACTGTCTGTACCAATTTACATTCCCAACAACAGTGTAAAAGAATTCCCATTTCTCCATATCCTTGCCAGCATTCGTTATTTGTGTTCTTTTTGAGTATAGCCATTCTGACAGGTGTGTGGTGATGTCTCTGCATGATTTTGATTTATATTTCCCTGATGATTAGAGATATTGAGCATCTTTTCATTTGCCTATGGACTAACTGCATGTCCTGTCCTCTTTGGAGAATGGAATATCTACATGTAAAGGAATGAAATTACAACATTACTAATACCATTACTAACACTATGTACTACAAAATAAACTTAAAAAGAATTAGGGACCTAAATGTAAAACTAGAAGCCATATAAACTGCAAGAAGAAAAAAAGAGCACTCTTTGACATAAACCATATCATTTTTGAGGGGTGGGATTTGACTCCCACAGCAAAAAAGATAAAACTTAAAATAAGCAAATGAGAACTAATAAACTTAAAAGCATATCAAAGGAAATCACTAAAAAAAAAAAATAGGAGAAAATGGTCTACTGAATGGAAGGAAATATTTGAAAATAATATGGATAAGTAGTTAATATCCAAATAAGTAAACAGCCCATACAACTCAATATCATAAAAGCAAGCAACATGATTCGAAAATGAGCAGAAGAGTTTTAATACATTTTATTTATATATACCAACCCATAATACAGTATTTATGTCCCTCATTAGAAGACATAGTGTCAATTAAACTGAGAAAATATTCAGAAAAGTCTCTAGGTTTTATGTTGCAATTATCAGTAAGACTGAGTGAGTGAGTAAAGTCGCTCAGTTGTGTCCGACTCTTTGCGACCCCATGGACTGTAGCCTATCAGGCTTCTCCATCCATGGGATTTTCCAGGCAAGAGTGCTGGAGTGGATTGCCATTTCCTTCTCCAGGGGCTCTTCCCAACCCAGGAATCGAACCTGAGTCTCCCACATTTCAGGCAGATGCTTTACTGTCTGAGCCACCAGGGAAGTTGCTACTTATTTGTGATATTTAACCTTCATAGTTATTTCTTAATTTTTTAGGGTAATATATATAGCCGATGTTTCCTTCATTACTCACTACGTGTCTGCTAAAATTATTACAAAACAACTTTTATTGTTAAAGAAATCAATGTTGCAATATTTTATTTAAACATTAGCTCTTATTACTTTCATATTAAAGACAAGGGGGGCTATTTGCAGTCCTCATCCAAAGATTCCCTCAGTCACAGAACATGGAGGCTCTACTGTCCTGTTTACTGATTTGACTCAGCATTCCAAAATGCCCCATACAATCAGAAGCTAGCATTTAGCAGTCGTTGGAAGGACACCATTGAATACAGTGCATTAAAAATTTTAAATAGTATGGCATGAGTCTTAATTATATATCTAATCTATCTATTTATCTATATCTAGAAACATATTGAAAAATACTCGACTGTGATTTCTAATAATTATCTCCCCTCAGCAGCACCACACAGTCCCTCACAACATTACCTAGAAATTTTTTCAGCATTTACATCTCTAGGAATTTAAAATCATCTTTTATTATAGCAGTCATAGGTGTTGTTGTGTTTTCTTCCATCTTGCTTTTCTTACTTCATCAAAGATACAAAAAACATCTAGTGGATGATTGGCAGTAGCATAGAATATGCAGAGACAAATAGTAGAAGTAGTTGAAAAACTTCCTTAACATGCTAACTAAATGCCTGTCATGGCTCAGGTCCAAGTCTTAGACACTTGATCCCCATATGTCAACCTCTGGGAAAAGGCTTCTCAAGATATTTCAGGGTAAATGCTTCACTGACACCTGTGAACATTCAGTTATGCAGTGATAATACAAGATTATTCAATAAATTTCTTTCCAAGTACTTTTCTGAAAGCATTCTTCATGTCCTTATTCCTAGGCTGAAAATGAGAGGGCTGAGGAAAGGAGTGAAGACAGTGTAGGGAACCGCGATCACTGTGTCATCTCCCCCTGATGCTTCTGGCTTCAGATAAACAATAGATGCAAAACCAAAGTGGATGATGACCACTGTGAGGTGGGAAGCACAGGTAGAAAAGGCCTTCTGCTTGCCCTCAGCTGAAGGGATTTTGAGGACAGTGGAAAGGATGAGCACATAAGTGAGGATGATGACCAGGAAGGTGCCCATCAAACCTGACACTGATATTACAGTTACAATGAATTCTGTGAGGTCACTGTCTAAACAGGACAGCCTCACAACAGCCCTCATATGACAAAAGAAGTGTTTCACAAGGTTGGGGTTGCAGAAAGAGCCTCTGAATATCAATGCAGTCTCTATCACAGAGATAAAGAAGCCAACAACCCAAGCAAAGGCCACAAGTTTTCCACACACCATGTTGGTCATAAGCAAAAGATATCTGAGAGGGTTGCAGATGGCCAGGAAGCGATCATATCCCATCAAAGTGAGAATCATACAATTAGTGCCACCAAGTCCCAAGAAGAAACACATTTGCAAGCCACAACCTATGGATGAAATGCTTGTGTCCTTGGCCAAGAGATTTGCCAGCATCTTGGGGATAATAGTCAGTGTGTAGCAGGTCTCAGAGAAAGAGAGTGCACTAAGGAAGAGGTACATGGGTGTGTGCAGATATCTGTCCACCAAAGTAAGACCCATGATGGCCAGATTACCCATGAGGGTGGGAAGGTAGAGGCAAAAGAAAACCACAAAGAGGAGTGTCTGTGCATGTGGGTAAACAGAAAAGCCAACAAGAATGAACTCTGTCAGGACTGTCTGGTTGATCTTCATCATGTAAAGTTCTGAAATCCAAGGAAACAAAAAATTCAATTTTCCATTATTCTGTGCAGTTTTGGTGTGATTAAAACAGACAATCAAATTTGCAGTTACTAATTGATTTTATATTTATTTGGCCAAACAAGATGTATATGTAGGTAATATTTTTCCTAATTGTCCGTTCATGTGTTTCTTCTTTATTAAGCCACCATTACTAATTACTTATTATGAATTTTTCTGCCCTATTTTTTAAAGGAGTTTAATGGCTGATAGTAAAAAAAGAACAAAAAATACTCAAATTGCTGTCCAGATGAAGGAAATTCATGTGCATAAGGTGAGTTACATTTGAATTTGATTCTAAACCATGAAAAAGTTACCAATTGACAGAATCAGGATCTGACATAGCAACTTCTCCTTATAAAATTGTCTGTAAGCAGCCAAAATGTGAAATTTGATAGTTGTTTGGAATTTGGAAACTGTATTTGAACAATGGCTTACAGTTATAACAGAAGATCAAAGTCATTACTTCTTTTTCAAAAAGACAATTAGGTCCTGAAATAGTAAAGGAAAAGAAATAGCAAGCTTCCTTTCCTCTCCACTAAAGGACCGCTAGGATAAATTGTGCTTAAATAGTTTGTGGATGTGTTACTAAGCAGACATTTTATGCAACTATAGTTCAAGTGACAAGAGACATTTTGTTCATTTAGTCAATGTAAAGCTCAGCATATTAAAAAAAGACAAATTCTAGTGATTCTGTATATTTCTTGATAATTCTGTCAGATTTAATCTCATTCTCTTTAAAATTCCAAGTTTGTATTACTCTTCAAACTGTATAGGTAAAGTGCCTAGGAGAAATATAAAATGTGTAGAGCAGCTGTAATTATTTTTTAAACTTGCATTTTAAATTTATAAATTTAAATTTTATAATTTAAAAATTATTTTTAAAAATACCTACTTTAAAAATAAGGTTATCTCATCTGTGAAGTGTCACAATTGTAACCGGAATCAAGCTGTTTTAACCTTAGTGGTATATTATTTTCATTTATCAGTGCTTTCACCTTGAATAAAGAGACTATGAGTCATATAAGTCTGTAGTTCTCAGAGTGATAATATATAGAGAGCATTTTAAGATATTGATTTCCAATAAATCTTCAATGAGCAGGTTATTTTTAAAGTGTTGCAGCTCAAAACAATGTTTGTTTACTTTGTCATTCAGCACTGTATAACATGTGATCTTGGGCACAGAGATGAAGAGACTTTCCATAGTTCCTTAGATTTGGTTCAGGCGAAGATTCAGCATTTTCAGGGAGGATTCTTGCTGGCCACTGAGAGTCAGAAGAGGCAGTAGGAAAATGGTCTAAATTACAAATATTTTCATAAATAATTCAAATATATGGATTCTACCTTAAAGGTCCCTTGGATTCTTTTGTCCTCGTGGACCTGACAAGATCTTTATTCTTTCATAGTCACACATGAGTCCCCTGATCTAATCTTGTCTATGAATCCTTTCATCTTTCTTGTTTCCTTTTCTCACTGTATCTACACTTTATCTGTGAGCAATTATCTCCAAAAAGGTAGATAAGTTTTCTGTCTTCTTGCCTAAGAACTCATTATGAGGGATAGTGTCTAAATGTCCCTTCAGTTTGTTCATGAGACCTTTAAGTAACCCTCTTCAGTACCCAAACTCCATGTGAGTGTCCTTTGCATCCAATTCCACATTTGCAGATCATTGTTTCATTTCCCTCTATAGGCATCTCATCTATAAGCATTCTGAAGGATTTTAGCTGTTTAAGAACAAAATCTCTCCCAGTCAGAAAATACTCAGTCTTTCTGTTGATCCTCAACGTATTATGAAAAATTCTTTCCACTAACAGAGCTATTTACACACTAAGGTTCTTAAATTCACTTGACTCTTCACAATAACTCTATAAGAAAGGCAATTATATGGACTGTGGAATTAAAAGATTCACTAAGTTCCCCAATGGAGAAGGCAATGGTACCCCGCTCCAGTACTCGTGCCTGGAAAATCCTATGGATGGAGGAGCCTGGTAGGCTGCAGCTCATGGGGTCACTAAGAGTTGGACACAATTGAGCAACTTCAATTTCATGCACTGGAGAAGGAAATGGCAACCCACTCCAGTGTTCTCGCCTGGGGAATCCCAGGAACGGGGGAGCCTAGTGGGCTGCTGTCTATGGGGTTGCACAGAGTCGGACATGACTGAAGCGACTTAGCAGCAGCAGCAGCAGCAAGTTCCTCAAAGGGAGAATGAATAATAACAAAATAAGAAATTGTCTTAGTAGGTGATCTCCTTGGTGCAAAACCCAAAAGTTTTTCTGTCATACTACCTGCAAAACAGTGTGATTTCATACAATAGACCATATTCCCTCCAAGACAGCCCAGAAAAGTGTTTTTCAAAGTTTAAAGTTCAGAAGCATTTTGAAAATGCACAGAATAATTGATACAAATTCCAGGTCAGGTCCTTTCTTATCTAGTTTTTCCCAACTGTGTAGTAAATATCTACTTAGCTAACCATCAGGAGTAAAATATGAATGTCAATCTTTTCCTACTTTTGGCATATTGTGAACGTGTGTGTATATGCATGAATGCTATGAAGTTACCATATCCCATCCAATTCTCAGTTCTCTCTGAAGTTATAGCTAAGTCAACGTGTCTCAAATTTAGTTTGCCATATAGAGCCACACAGACAAAAGAGACATATATTCTTTTCAAAGTCAAAGAGAAATGGTAATTTGAGGAAAATGGCAGTGACAATTAGTCATCAAGAAAAGAGAGTCAAACCATCTAATTTCCCACCTTGTGTGTTTTACCATGGCTCCAATGTCAATTCAGTATTATAGTTATATTCTTCCAAGAAAGTCTTCACATTGTTGGAAGTATGCTTTGTTCTTCACTCAAAAGAGGCAAAGATCAATTTAGTATGCAAATTACTTGTAAAAGACTCTGGACTCTTAACTTTGTCATTGTTAGTTAAGTGACCTTGCAAAAGCCCTTGCATCTTCTGAGTTTCCCCACCTGGGAAGTGAAAAAAGAGGTCCTGATTTTGTGTACATCAGTTTTTTTATAGCCCCAGAGTTTTTCACATGGCATTTGAGGTTAGGTCACATTTGCAATGATCAGTTCCCAACACTCACTAAATTGCAGTGGCTTAGAGCCTTTACTTTTAACACTTTAGAGATATTACCTGATAATTGCCGGGATTGAGGTTCCTGAGCTCTAGAGGTTTGTTAGGTTCTGCTTAAGAGACTCTCAGGGATTTCTTTCTTCTTTCATCAGAAGGAGGAAAAGAACTTTCTCACTCAAGTTTTTAATTTGCTCTTATTAGTTGCAGGACTTTGTGTAACACGTGACTAGTAAAACTCTTCTGGGAATCTCTGGGGATTTAAAATGTTCAGAGTTCATATTCTACCCATAAGCAAGACTTCCTGCTACTTCATTAGTTTTGTTTTATCAGAGAGGGAAGTCAACTGCATCCCTAGTACTCATTCCGTTCACTTTTCCACTCACCATAAAAGATTCTTTCCCTCTATTCACCAACTCTCTTCCTCTGTGGACAAAAACTATTGCCTACCATTTCAGTAAACAAAGAATGTTGTCTGCCTTTCTGATAAAGAAGGAATGTTGCTAGCCATCATACCTTCAAGTTATTAGCCACCGAACTGCAACCTAGTTCTCTTCAGTTAAGTCACTCAGTCGTGTCCGACTCTGAGACCCCATGAATCGCAGCATTCCAGGCCTCCCTGTCCATCACCAACTCCCGGAGTTCATGCAAACTCACGTCTATCGAGTTGGTGATGCCATCCAGCCATCTCATCCTCTATCATCCCCTTTTCCTCCTACCCTTAGTCCCTCCCAGCATCAGAGTCTTTTCCAATGAGTTAACTCTTTGCATGAGGTGGTCAAAGTACTGGAGTTTCAGCTTTAGCATCATTCCTTCCAAAGAACACCCAGGGCTGATCTCCTTTAGAATGGACTGGTTGGGTCTCCTTGCAATCCAAGGGGTCCTCTCAAGAGTCTTCTCCAACACCATAGTAGTTCAAAAGCATCAATTCTTCAGCTCTCAGCTTTCTTCACAGTCCATCTCTCACATCCATACATGACCATATGGATGGAAAAACCATAGCCTTGACTAGATGGACTTTTGTTGTCAAAGTAATATCTCTGCTTTTTAATACACTGTCTAGGTTGGTTATAACTTTCGTTCCAAGGAGTAAGCGTCTTTTAATTTCATGGCTGCAGTCACCATCTGCACCCTAAGGGGAATATAAAATGGTGAAAGGCAGGATGCCTGTCCTTCACAGAGATAAAAAGACACTAAAATAATTGATTTTAGATGTCCTATATGTTTGTGATTAGCAGTAATTTTTTTTTAATGTTCAACTACAACTGAACTGGCATGTTTTCTATAGCAAAAAAACTCTTACATATCTTGGCTTCTTCCTTACCTTTTGGGAAGTTTCACAGAGTTATCTGAAAAATTGTATCCTGGCCTATCACCTTTACAAAGCCCACTGAATACAAAATTAATGTACTTAAATCAGAATTTATTTCTCTCATACAACAGTCTTGTGACAAGCAATCCACAGTTTGCAAGGTGGATATGGTAACTTAGCTTCACAAGGTTATACAAGCCCTTGAGAACTGGTAAATTGGTTCTGCCATCCTTAAGATAAACTGAGTCCATCATATCTGGTTTTCTGTTCATAGCCATCAGTAAATCAGAAAGGGAGACATCATTCTTAAGGGATAAACCTATAAGTTACACCTATCATTTAAGCTTATATTGTATTGGTCAGAACTTAATTACTTTGCCAAGCTTAGCAACAAAGGAGGCTAAGAATATAGAAACTATTGGATTTGACCATCTGTGTACCTGCTATAATTTCAGAGGATTCTGTTATTTAAAATATTGAGAGAATACTTTCAATCACTTGCTATAGGTCTACTCAGCTGACAGTACCTTTTTGTGATAGTTTTGGAATTTTTTGTCTTTTAGGAATCTGTCTATATCATCTAGCTTATCTAATTTATTAGTCTGCAAATGTTCATAGTATTTACTTATAATTCTTTTTATTTCTGGAAGTTCAGTAACAATATCATTTCTGAGTCCCATAATTTAAATTATCTGAGTTTTTTTTTGTCTTGATCAATTAAGCAAATGTTTATCAGTTTTGTTGATCTTTTTGATCTCTTGTTAAAAATCAAAAGAAGCAGCTTTTAGTTTCATCAACTTAAAAGTTTTTCTCTTATCCTACAATTTAAATTTTTTTTCCTTCAAATTTTACTTTTTCCCCCCTTCTATTTACTTTAGGTTTACTTTGCTGTTCTCACAATGTCTTGTGGTATAAGATTATGTTGTTTATTTGGCATCTTTCTTCATTTTAAATACAGGTATATAGCATTGTGAAGTTCCTTCTAAGCATTGCTTTACCTGAATCCCATAAGTTGTATTATGTCATGTCCTTATTTTTGCTCATATCAAAGTGTTTTCTAATTTCTCCTATGATTTCTTTTCAGAACTGTTAATCATTTAAGACTATGTTGCTTACTTTTCACATATTTGCCAATTTCCGTATTTCCTTGTGTTACTGACTTCTAATTTCACTCAATTGTGATTCTAATTTATCTCCATTCACTCTATTTCTAATTTTCACTCCAAAATCCTACAGACTTTATAGATTTGTATCCTTTTAACTTTATAGACTTGTTCTATGTCCTGTCATATGGTCTATCTATGCCCCACATACCCTCAACAGGAATGTCTTCTCTGCTGTTTGGTTTTATCTGTTGGTAGATCTCTTTACATTTACACTGGGGTTCCCTGGTGGCTCAGATGGTAAAAGACTCTGCCTGCAGTGCAGGGTACTTGGGTTCAACCTCTTGGTCAGGAAAATCCCCTTAGAAGGAAATGCCTACCCACCCCAGTATTCTTGCCTGGAGAGTTCAATGAATTGAGAAGTCTGGTGGGCTATAGTCCATAGGGTTGCAAAAATCGCACACAATTGAGCAACTAACACACTTCACATTTACCCTACTTGAGTTTGTTGAGCTTCTTGGATCTGTAGATTTATTTTTCCATAAATTTGAGCAGTTTTCAGCCACTATTTCTTTAATTTTTTTTTCTCTTCCTTTCTCTTTACTCTTTCTGGTACTCATTTAAATTTTGGCGAATTTAATGGTGTCACACATTTCTCTGAGTATACTTTTCTTCATTCTTTTTTCTCTCTAATCTTTGTATTACATAATCATTATTAATCTAACTTCAGGTTCACCATTTCTTTCTTCAACCAGTTTAAATATGTATACATTTTTCGTTTTAAAAAAAATATTTCTTTTAATTGGAGGCTGATTACTTTAAAATATTGTAGTGGTTTTTGCCATACATTGACATGAATCAGCCATGGGTTGAGCATATCTCAAACAATTAAAAAAATGTTTACTGAAGCATAGCTGATTTACAATGTTTTGTTAGCTTCAGGTGTACAGCAATGTGAATCAGTAATACATATATCCACTCAGATTATTTTCCCATATAGGGCATTATAATAGGATATTGAGTAAATTTTCTTTTGCTATAGAGCAGGTTCTTATTAGTTATCTATTTTAAATATTGTAGCTTATATATGTCAATCCCAATCTCCCAATATATCCCTCTCCCATATACTTGTAACCATACATTTCTTTTCCTATTATACATCTGTGTCTCTACTTCTGTTTAGTAAATAAGTTCATTTACACCTTTTTTTTAAGATTCCACATATAAGCAATATATATTTGTCTTTTTGTATCTAACTTCCTTTCCTCAGTATGAAAATCTCTACATACATCCATGTTACTGAAAATGACATTATTTTTTTTTATGGCTGAGCAATATTCCACTGTACATATGTATCACACCTTCTTTATCTATTTCTTTGCTGTTGGACATTCAGGTTGCTTCCATATCCTGGATATTGTAAATAGTGCTGCAGTGAACATTGTGAAGTTTACATCTTCTTAAAGTATGGTTTTCTCCAGGTGCATGCTCAGGAATGAAATTGCTAATAATATTGTAGCTCTATTTTTTTTTTTTAAGGAAACTCTGTACTGTTCTTCATAGTGGCCACCATAAGAAATTCTTTAAGAAAATCTGTTACTGTATTTTTTTTTTTAATCAAGTATTTCCATTTGGGTAATCTTTAAGTTCTATTTTATTTATTGGTATTATATTTAATTAATATTATTATGATGCCTTTCTTCACTGTTTTTTTAGTCTTTAAATATATTTATTCAATAAAATGATGATTTTTAAATTTTTGGTTTTTCAGTATGTCATCTAGTCACACTCACAGGAATTTCTGTTGCCTAATTTCTTTTCTGGTAATAAGTGATACACTTCTGATTCTTTCCATGTATCTTACTTTTGTTACTGTTTAAAACTGAGTATTTCAGACAATATATTGAAGAAACTTTATTGCCCCACCCCCTTACACAGACATGGGCTTTATATATATATTTGTTTGTTACTACTTTTATTATTTTAGTGAAATTTCTCCTTCCCAGCCTTTTACAGTGTTAGTTGTCTGCTGTTGCTCATCAGGGGCATAATCTTAGTTATGCCCACATTCACTCTGGGCTGAATGGTTTTGTTAACACTCACTTCAGATGTCCTTTTCTTGGCATTATGCACCTGTTAGCCTACTGAATGCTCTAGAGTTTTCAACCCTGCCCTAGAACATAAATTGTTCCATGGAAGAATAAAACAAAATTCGGTCTCCTATGAAGGAACGGGCTTCCTTGGTGGGTCTGATGGTAAAGAATCTGCCTGCAATGGAGAACACCTGGCTTCGATCCCTGTGGGAAGATTCCATGAAGAAGGAAATAGCTACCTTATTCTTGCCTGGAGAATTTCATGGACAGAGGAGCATGAAGGAATAGTTTCTGAGGTCAGTGTTAAAGATTTGCCCTGTTTCAGGAAAGACTCTTAGTTATCCTTTTCCCCTTGTTTAAAGAGCTTTTTAAATGAGGCTGAGATATTAAAGTAGAGGACATCTTGTCTGGGGACAGTTAGCAATAATATGACTGAACACTATAGAAATTCTGTGAAGGGTGTCACTTGAATATGTAGACAAACAATGTCTCTTGTTAATTCATTAAACAGAGGATGTTGTAGTCACCAAGCCATCAACCTCTGATGGTGCACCCTAATGGAATTCAGGAAGAAGAAAAACAGAACACAGGCCCTAGATAATTAAGGTGCATATCAAAGGAATAGTTTCTATGAGACTACACTCTTTCATCTTCTCATACATAGAAACAATATAAATTCAGTTACTTGAGGTGCCTTTTTTCCTAATTAGCAGAAATCTTTTGATACTCCAACTACCTTTTTTGCATAAACTTCTATATATCTGAGTACTCCCCTACCTCTTCAGAATAGGTATAACAGTTACCTGAGAGCCTATCTCTAAGGAATAAGTCTGCTGTATGTCTGCCAAATAAAGCATAATTCTCAACCTTTAGGTAATTCATTTTTTTCTTTGTATTTGACAAGAAACCTCATATATCTGTGAAAGCCTTCAGTTTAGTTCAGTTCAGTCACTCAGTTGTGTACAACTCTTTGTGACTCCATGAATCCCAGCATGCCAGGCCTTCCTGTCCATCATCAACTCCCGGAGTTCACTCAAACTCAAGCCATTGAGTCAGTGGTGCCATCCAGCCATTTCATCCTCAGTTGTCCCCTTCTCCTCCTGCCCCCAATTCCTCCCAGCATCAGAGTCTTTTGCAATGAGTCAACTCTTTGCATGAGGTGGCCAAAGTATTGGAGTTTCAGCTTCATCATCAGTCCTTCCAAAGAACACCCAGGACTGATCTCCTTTAGAATGGACTGGTTGGATCTTCTTGCAGTCCAAGGGACTCTCAAGAGTTTTCTCCAACACCACAGTTCAAAAGCACCAATTCTTCAGCGCTCAGCTTTTTTCACAGTTCAACTCTCACATTCATACATGACCACTGGAAAAACCATAGCCTTGACTAGATGGACCTTTGTTGGCAAAGTAATGTCTCTGCTTTTGAGTATGCTATTTAGGTTGGTCATAACTTTCCTTTCAAGGAGTAAGTGTCTTTTAATTTCATGCTGCAATAACCATCTACAATGATTTTGGAGCCCCCTAAAATAAAGTCTGACATTGTTTCCACTGTTCCCCCCTCTATTTCCCATAAAGTAATGGGACCAGATTCCATGATCTTAGTTTTCTGAATGTTGAGCTTTAAGCCAACTTTTTCAGTCTCCTGTTTCACTTTCATCATGAGGCTTTTTACTTTCTCTTCACTTTCTGCCATAAGGGTGATGTTATCTGCATATCTGTCATTATTGAGATTTCTCCCAGCAATCTTGATTCCAGCTTGTGCTTCTTCCAGCCCAGAATTTCTCATGATGTGCTCTGCATAGAAGTTAAATAAGCAGGGTGACAATATAAAGCCTTGACGTACTCCTTTTCCTATTTGGAAACAATCTGTTGTTCCATGTCCAATTCTAACTATTGTTTCCTGACCTGCATATAGGTTTCTCAAGAGGCAGGTCAGGTGGTCTGGTATTCCTATCTCTTTCAGAATTTTCCAAAGTTTATTGTGATCCACAAAGTCAAAGACTTTGGTATAGTCAATAAAGCAGTAGTAGATATTTTTCTGGAACTCTCTTGCTTTTTCCATGATCCAGCCTTAAGCTATGTCATATCATGAACATGTGCCTTTCATAAAAAGAATGTGAACAAAATGGGTTAAAGATCTAAACATAAGACCAGAAACTATAAAACTACTAGAGGAGAATATAGGCAAAACATTTTCTGACATACATCACAGCAGGGTCCTCTATGACTCACCTCCCAGAATATTGGAAATAAAAGAAAAAATAAACAAATGGGGTCTAATTAAAATTAAAAGCTTCTGCACAACAAAGGAAACTATAAGCAAAGTTAAAAGACAACCTTCTGAATGAGAGAAAATAATAATAGCAAATCAAGCAACTGACAAACAACTAATCTCAAATATATACAAGCAACTCCTGCAGCTCAATTTCAGAAAAATAAATGATCCAATCAAAAAATGGGCCCAAGAACTAAACAGACATTTCTCCAAAGAAGACATACAAATGGCTAACACACACATGAAAAGATGTGCAACATCTTTCATTATCAGAGAAATGCAAATCAAAACCACAATGAGATACCATTTCACACCAGTCAAAATGGCTGTGATCCAAAAGTCTACAAGCAATAAATGCTGGAGAGGGTGTGGAGAAAAGGGAACCTTCTTACACTGTTGTTGAGAATGCAAACTAGTACAGCTACTATGGAGAACAGTGTGGAAATTCCTTAAAAAACTGGAAATAGAACTGCCTTATGACCCAGCAATCCCACTGCTGGGCATACACACCAAGGAAACCAGAATTGAAAGAAGCATGTGTACCCCAATGTTCATCACAGCACTGTTTATAACAGCTAGGACATGGAAGCAACCTAGATGTCCATCAGCAGATGAATGGATAAGAATGTGGTGGTACATATACACAATGGAGTATTACTCAGCCTTTAAAAGAATATTTTGAATCAGTTCAAATGAGGTGGATGAAACTGGAGCCTATTATACAGAGTAAAGTAAGCCAGAAAGTAAAATACCAATACAGTATACTAACGCATATATACAGAATTTAGAAAGATGGTAATGATAATCCTGTATGTGAGAGAAGAAAAGAGAAACAAATGCATAGAACAGTCTTTTGGACTCTGTGGAAGAGGGAAAGGGTGGGATGCTTTGAGAGAATGGCATTGAAACATGTAAAATAGCATATATTAAATGAATTACCAGTCCAGGTTCGATGCAGGATACAGGATGCTTGGGGATGGTGCACTGGGATGAACCAGAGGAATGGTATGGGGAGGGAGGAGGAAGGGGGGTTCAGGATGGGGAACACACGTATACCTGTGGAGGATTCATATTTCGTATGGCAAAACCAATGCAATATTATAAAGCAATTAGCCTCCAATTAAAATAAATACATTTAAATTTAAAAAAGAGAAGAATGTGAGAAGCCTAGAAGGAAAAACTATGTATTTTGTGGTTTTGTTTTCACTGTGGTTAGGGAAGTTTGTTGAACACAGTAAATCTCAATACATATAGAAGATAGAAATTAACACTATTCACAATTAGATAAACATCAGAAGTCATTGATCTCCTATTTTATTCTTTCATTGATGTTATGTTATTTTTTGACAGTAGAGAATATCTTAACTGTTTCTCATTAAGGAACTTCCTTGCCATAAAAATTCAGAAAATCTAGTGAAACATTTTTCCAAAGTCTTTTAATTGTAAACTATATCTTAGATAGTCAAAGAAACATATGGCCCAAGAGGGGAAAAAAGGTTAATACATACACAATGAATTATGTAGCTATAGTTATTAACTTTTATTATTATGTACTAATATACTGTGGGCTTCCCTGGTGGCTTAGAGGTATGAGCTTCTCATGTGGTGCTAGTGGTAAAGAACCCACCTGCCAATGTAGGAGACACAAGAGATGCAGCTTTGATCCCTGGGTTGGGAAGATCCCCTGAAGGAGAGCATTGCAACCCACTCCATTATTCTTGCCTGGAGAATCCTCATGGACAGAGTAACCTGGTGGACTATAGTCCACAGGGTCAGAAAAAGTTGAATATGACTGAAGCAATTTGGTATACACACAATACTATATGGGCTTACTACGAGTCATCTATCTATTCTAATATTGGTGAAAATGGTCTACTGCAAATATCACTTCTATGAACACTATTTTTATGCCTCATGGTACATGTATGCATCCAATTATCTACAGTGTAAGTCCAAGAGTAGAAAGCTGGACCATAGGGTATGAGTATCTTCAAAATAAGTATACAATAACAAAGTATTTTCCAAAATGACTGAACTATATACTAAATATATACTCTCACTAGGAGCATATGGGAGTTCTTGCTATACCATGCTTCATTAGCACTTGTTAATCCATCTTTTAAATTTTACCCATTGAAGTAGACATGGCATGATACCTAACAAGCTTTAATGTTCATTATCATTAGCTTTAATGTTCTTATGCTTACTAACAGAATAAGCATCTTTGTATAGGCTTATTGTACACTTGGATATTTTCTTTAATAAAGAATCTAGTCATAACTCTTGAACATTTTTTATATTGTTTGGATTGTCTATTTATTTATTTTTAGTTGAATGATAATTGCTTTACAATGTTATATTGATTTCTGCCATACAACAACATGAATTGGGCATAAGTAAACATATGAACCTCCATCCCACTTCCCAACCCATCCCACCACTCTAGATGGGATGTCACAGAGTACCATACAGAGCTCCCTGTGTTATACAGCAACTTCCCATTAGCTATCTATTTTACATATGGTAAGGTATGCTTTGGACTTCCCTGGTTGCTCAGATGGTAAAGAATCTGCCTGCAATGCAGGAGTGAAAGTGAAAGTCAAGTCACTCAGTCGTGTCCGACTCTTTGCGACCCCGTGGACTGTAGCCCACCAGGCTCCTCCTCCGTCCATGGGATTCTCCAGGCAAGAATACTGGAGTGGGTTGCCATTCCCTTCTCCAGGGGATCTTCCCAACCCAGGGATTGAACCCAGGTCTCCTGCATTGCAGGCAGAGGCGTTAACCTCTGAGCCACCAGGGAAGCCCTCAGTTTAATCCCTGGGTCAGGATATATGTTTATATATATATAAACATATCTTCTTTATTCATTCATCTGTCAGTGGACATCTAGGTTGCTTTCAGATCTGGCTATTGTAAATAGTGTAACAATAAACACTGGGGTACGTGTATGTTGTTGAACCATGATTTTTCTCAGGGGAAATGGCAACCCTCTCCAGTACTCTTGCCTGGAGAATCCCATGGAGGGAGGAGCCTGGTAGGCTACAGTCCATGGGATCGCAAAGAGTCGGACACAACTGAGTGACTTCACTAGCACTATATGCCCAGTAGTGGGATGGTGAAATCATGATATTTATATTCCTAGTTTGTTAGAGGATCTCCATACTGTTTCTCCATAATGGTTTACTAATTTACATCCCCATCAACAGTGCAAGAGAGTTCCCTGTTCGCCACACCCTCTCCAGCATTTATAAATTTTTTGATGATGGTCATTCTGACTGGTGTGAGGTGATACCTCATTGTACTTTTGATTTACAATTCTTTAATAAAGAGTCAGACACGACTGAGAGACTGAATTGAATTGAATAATGAGCAATACTGAATATCTTTTCAAGGTTTATTGTCCATCTGTATGTCTTTTTTGGAGAAATGTTTAAGTCATTCACCCATTTTTTGATTAGATTGTCTGTTTCTTTGGCATTGAGCTGCATGAGCTACTTCTTTGTTTTGCAGGTTAACCCTTTTTCAATTGTTTCATTTGCTATTATTATATCTGAGAGTTTCATTTTCATCTTATTTAAAGTTTCCTTTGCATCAGATCTGGCTATTGTAAATAGCGTAACAATAAACACTGGGGTACGTGTATGTTGTTGAACCATGATTTTTCTCAGGGGAAATGGCAACCCTCTCCAGTACTCTTGCCTGGAGAATCCCATGGAGGGAGGAGCCTGGTAGGCTACAGTCCATGGGATCGCAAAGAGTCGGACACAACTGAGTGACTTCACTAGCACTATATGCCCAGTAGTGGGATGGTGAAATCATGATATTTTTATTCCTAGTTTGTTAGAGGATCTCCATACTGTTTCTCCATAATGGTTTACTAATTTACATCCCCATCAACAGTGCAAGAGAGTTCCCTGTTCGCCACACCCTCTCCAGCATTTATAAATTTTTTGATGATGGTCATTCTGACTGGTGTGAGGTGATACCTCATTGTACTTTTGATTTACAATTCTTTAATAAAGAGTCAGACACGACTGAGAGACTGAATTGAATTGAATAATGAGCAATACTGAATATCTTTTCAAGGTTTATTGTCCATCTGTATGTCTTTTTGGAGAAATGTTTAAGTCATTCACCCATTTTTTGATTAGATTGTCTGTTTCTTTGGCATTGAGCTGCATGAGCTACTTCTTTGTTTTGCAGGTTAACCCTTTTTCAATTGTTTCATTTGCTATTATTATATCTGAGAGTTTCATTTTCATCTTATTTAAAGTTTCCTTTGCAGTACAGAGCTTTTAAGTTTAATTAACTTTTACCTGTTTATTTTTATTTCTATTACTCCAAGAGGTGAGTCAAAGAGAATCTTGCAGTGATTTATGTCAAAGAGTATTCTGCATATGTTTTCTTCTAAGAGTTTTATAGTTTCTGGCTTTGCATTTATATCTTTAATCAGTTTTGAATTTATTTTTGTGTATGGTGTTAAGAGAGGCTTCACTGGTGGCTCAGTGGTAAAGTATCTGAATGCAATTCAGGAGCAGCTGGTTCTATCCTTGGGTCTGAAAGATCCTCTGGAGAGGAAAATGGTGACCTACTACAATATCATTGTCTGAAAGAGGATCCTGATAGAATAAGATCCACGGGATCATGAAAAGTTGAACACAATTGAGTGACTAAACACAAGATGGTGTTAGGAGCTTTTCTAATTTCCTTCCTTTACATGTAGCTGTCCACGTTTCCCAACACCACTTATTGAAAAGGCTGTCTTTTCTCCGTTGTATATTATTGCTTCCTTTATCAAAGATAAAATGCCCTAAGTGCATGGATTTCTCTCTGGGCTTTCTGTCTTGTTCCATGACATACATTTCTGTTTTTGTGCCAGTACATACTGTCTTGATGACTGTAGCTTTCTAGTATATAGTCTGAAGTCAGGAAGGTTGGTTCCTCCAGTTATATTTTTCTTTCCAAGATTGCTTTGGCTATTCAGGTCATTTATATTTGCATAGACCTTGCAAAATTTTATGATTCAAGTTCTATGAAAAACAATGTTGTCAATTTGGTAGGGATTACACTGGATAAAAAGTTGGCCTAAAGCTCAACATTCAGAAAACGAAGATCATGGCATCCCGTCCCATCACTTCATGGGAAATAGATAGGGAAACAGTGGAAACAGTGTCAGACTTTATTTTGGGGGGCTCCAAAATCACTGCAGATGGTAATTGCAGTCATGAAATTTAAAAAAAACGCTTACTCCTTGGAAGAAAAGTTAAGACCAACCTAGACAGTGTATTAAAAAGCAGAGACATTACTTTGCCAGCAAAGGTCCGTCTAGTCAAGGCTATGGTTTTTCCAATAATCATGTATGGATGTGAGAGTTGGACTGTGAAGAATGCTGAGCACCGAGTAATTGATGCTTTTGAACTGTGGTGTTGGAGAAGACTCTTGAGAGTCCCTTGGACTGCAAAGAGATTCAACCAGTCCATTCCAAAGGAGATCAGCCCTGGGATCTCTTTGGAAGGAATGATGCTAAAGCTGAAACTCCAGTACTTTGGCCATCTCATGCAGAGTTAACTCACTGGAAAAGACTCTGATGCTGGGAGGGATTGGGGACAAGAGGAGAAGGGGACGATATGTCAAAGCTGTGGTTTTTCCTGTAGTCATGTACAGTTGTGAATTGAACCATAAAGAAGGCTGAGAGCTGAAGAATTGATGCTTTTAATTTGTGGTACTGGAGAAGTTCTTGAGAGTCCCTCAGACAGCAAGGAGATCAAACCAGTCAATACTAAAGGAAATCAACCCTGAATATTCACTGGAAGGACTGAAGCTGAAGCTGACCCAATACCCCATGATGCGAAGAGCTGACTCATTGGAAAATACCTTGATTCTAGGAAAGACTGAAGGCAAAGGAGAAGAGGGCAGCAGCAAATGAGATGGTTCGATAGCATCACTGATCCTCAACGAACATGAAAGTGAGCAAACTCCTGGAAATAAGGAAGGACAGGGAAGCCTGGTGTGCTGCAGTCCATGGGGTACAAAGAATCGGACACGACTGATCAGCTGAACAACAGCAACAAGCTAACTAACCTTCATCTTGGGGAGCTGGTTCTACAAGAGGAAACAACTTTGATGGAGTTCAAAGACGGTGTCCAAGATCCCCACACCTGGTATAAACATCCTGTGTGATCCCCAGAGGTGTGAGTATAATGGGTTTTACGCTCATGATTAACAAGTTAGCGTATAGAACACAGCTGACTTTGGGAGAGGGAGATTATCCTGATGGGCGTGACTTAGGAACCCTTTAAAAAGCTGAGCCTTTTCTCTGGTTCATCACAGAAGAGGAAGTCAGAAATTTGAAGCATTAAGATTTGAGACACTGCTGCTAAAGGGTGGGAACCCCATGGCTGGGAATTCAGGTGGCCTGTAGCCACTGGATGACATTCAGCATGGAAGTAAGGTGCAAGTTCTCAGTCCTATACCTCGAGGGATGGAATTCAGCCAGCAAGGACAACCTTGGGAGGCGGGGGGGGGGTTTCCGCAGAGCCTCCTGACAAGCATTCAGTCTGGCCAACACTGATTTTCCTGCCTTATGGCATATTGAGCAGAGCACCTCGTGTGCCTACATGGTGTGGTTAACAAACCTGCAGCCCTAGGAACCGGGAGAATTCATCTTAACCACTTTTTCTTGACCATCTTGACCACTTTTTCTTTATGGGATTTGAATACCTATTTACCCAGAATGAGAAGTGTTCATTTGATTTTATTAAAATCATAACCGTAGGGAAAATAATAGATGCGCGTAGATTTTTTTTTTTTAGAGAAGATTTGGCAAAATGAAACATTTGTCTTGCATATATGTTTTCCTCGGAAACTAGACTGGGGTTGTACCCAAAAGCTTTCTTCCGTACTTGGGCCTGTACCAGCCGGTATCTGCTTCCTGTAGTTCACATTTGATGATGATAACCATCAAGAGTAAATAAGTCAGCTGAAGCCTGGGTCTTCCTAGTTCCGTTGCTCTCTTTCATTTCAGGGAAAGGAAGTTGGAAAAAAAAAAAAAGGAGGCTGAGAGCATTCATTCAGCCTACAAACCTTGATTGTGTACTGTATTACACATCACGCTGGTCTCTTCATTACCGTGTTCAAGCATCAGCAGCTCCGACTGCTTACGAGTTCAGGATGTCCAATGCTTCGGCATTGTCCATTCAGTCTTCAACAGTTATCACGGAGAAGTGTGAATTTCTCTGATTCTTTGTTGGCCTCTTGACCTCTAGTTGGCATGTTAACCCACTTCCTCAAATGTGTACTGTCTTTTCTTTCAAAAATTTCCCCTTGACTAAGCTTGCAGTTATCTAGTTACACTTCCTCTAATGCAGGGAAGCTCATTTTTTTCAAGGGTAAGACTTGAGCAAAAACTCAGCTGCCGCAAGGATTCACTGTTCTTGAGCATGAGCATGGATAATTCAGAATGTTATCAAGCCCTTCTTTCTGATGGGGCACAACATTCAGTTTTGCAATTAGGCACCAATCTGTGTGTCAGAGGGGCAGGCGCTTCAAGGTCCAGCAAACAGGTCCCAGCTCTGCCAACAACCGACTAGATAAGCTTGGGTAAACCTCTGCCTGAAGCCCAGGAAGTGCTTGCTAAGCATGAGTGACCATTAATTTACAGCACAGGAATAACAAAATACATCATACAGTAATGAACCAAAATTTGGCAAGTCCCACCATGTCACATGGATGAGCTAAGATAAGGAGTTGCTGAGATAAGCAGTGATGCATGTATGGTTCTTTGGACAATTCATGGTTGCAGATTATCTAGAAGATTCTAGAATTGTGTGCCTCAGATACAGTATCTTTTTTTTCAAAAGTCATCTGTTATGAAATAAGAGATGATGATGCTGACTTGAAACCAAATCAACCTTCCTGCTCCCTCAGGCTTCTCCATCACAATAAATAGCAACTCCCTTCTCCCATTTTTCAAGGCCAAAGAATTTGTGCTGCTCTTGACTCCTAGCTAACATTCTATCTGTTGGGAGATTCCACTAAAACATCTCGAATCTGACTATTTTCCCCACTCTTTGATTACCACCTTATCTTAGCCACCATCATCTCCTGGAAAGCAATTGCATTGTTTCCTGGCTGATCTTCCTTCCTTCTCAGCCCTTTCCCCTCTTCCATCATTTAAGTAACTATTCAGCATTGTAAGCCAATCACATTGCTCATTGACACCACGTCCTCCCGCAGCTTCCTTCTTACAGTAACATCTCCATGCCTTCAGTGATCTCCAGGGCACTTTGTCAGCACTCTGACCTTGACCCTCTGCTCCAGCCACATCAGCCTCCTGCTGCTCCTCAGGCGGAGCAGGCCTGCCTGCCTTGGGGCCTTTGCATTTCCCACCTGCTCTCCCTAGTTCTGCTCTTCCACCATGCTTAGCCCCACAACACATATGTTCATTTCAAGTTTTGTCTTCAGTGTTATTTTTTCAGAGTGGCCTGCTCTGCTCCTTCTCCTTAAACTGCAGCCCCTTGACCCTGCACACAGTCCCTTCCCTGACTTATTTCTCTCTTTAGGAAAAAAAATCATCTTTTATCTCTTGAATATTTTCTGTCTCTCCCACTAGAATGTAAGTTCTAGTTGGGGAGAATTTTTGTGCTTTTTCGTTTTTTCCTTTTAATCTTGATCACGCCAAAAGAGGTTATAGAGTACCCAGCACATCTACACAGTAGATGCTCAAGAATAACTTATGGCTAAATGACAAATGAACAGATAAACGATTTATTCACTAAGTTACTAAATGTTAAGGAACGCTGAAAGTGTTAAGCTCTGTTTGTTGGCTTAACCTGAAGTGACTTGTAGGAGGGAAAATCAGACAGAGCTCAACCTTCTCTACAGATTTCAATTTTCTCTACACCTTTGAAAATGAGCAAACACAAGCAGCCACTGCTGCTATCATTCTCCAGACATCATCGCTTTGACAAGAATGTTAAGTTAAACCCTTAATGAGCTCAGAGGATTGAAATTAAAATTGGATTTTGTGGACTGGAGTGTTTATGTCTCCTAAAAACTCTTCTGTTGAAACCTACCTGCCACAGGCTATTAGGAGGTGGAGCTTTGGGGAGATGATTAGGATTAGATGTGGTCTTGAGGGTGGAGCTCTCATGAGTGGGATCAGTGCCCCTATAAAGGTCGTCAGAGAGCTCACTTCCCCTCTTTGCTCTCATCAGAGTGAGGACAAAAGAAGAAGTCACCAGTCTGCTACCCAGAAGAGGGCTTCCACCAAAAATCAACCCTGCCTACACCCTGATCTCAGACTTCCAGCGTCCAAAACCCTGAGAAATAAATTTCTGTCTATAAGCCACAAATCTGTGGTGTTGTGCTATATCAACCCAAACTGACTTTGAAATTCTTATTTTCAATTGAATGTCTCAAGAGGAAAAATAATTTTTAAAAGTTTAAAGGAAGTTAGTCAAGTAGACTAGCTTTCCATGGGCTTAACTGTGTTTCTCCTCATCCCCTATAAATTTCGACATTGAAGTAGTAACACCCAGTAGCTCAGAATGACTATCTTTGGAGACAGAGTCTTTGAAGAGGTGATTGAGGTAAAATAAAGTCATTATGGTAGGCCCTAATCTCATACAACTACTATCTTCATGACAAAAAAAAGACTGGGACACATGTAAAAAATACTTTCACAGAAACATCTAGAACAGTGACCAAATATCTGGGTGGCACAGCCAAGCCAGGCTGACACACAAAATGAGCCATTAGGCTGAAACAGAGCAGAAGACCCTTATAGTCCTTGCCCTCCCTCACACCAGCACCACCGTGCCCTCTGCCTGCCTCGTGCCTGTGGAAAACCTTAGTCAACGCGTAAATTTAGTCAGAGAAATGAGATCTGCAGAATCAAAGGAAACAGTCACAGAAGACTAAATGATAATAATGTAGTCATTAAACATACTCAGGGACCTTCAGTTCCTCCTCAAGGGCTGTGGATAATATTCTGCGCCACATCCTGGGAGCTGTCTTAGAGACACCAAAACACCAGGTGGAGGAGCTAACTGCATGACGACCAGACGGTACCCAGGAGACAAGCTGCCAAAATTCCGAGAACTGATGGCATTGTAAAGAAACGGGGACACATGTGCCCTGGAACTGAAGATTAACTGCACCTGAAACGAGCTGATGCTGGTGAGACCACTGATGACCAGTTAAAGATGACTGCTAGAGAGGACTGTGCTGTTTCTGCACGTAGCCCCCTGCCCCCTCTGTCTATAAGAGCTCCCGCTTCCTGCTTCTCAGGATGGGGGAGTGGGCCTTTGGACAGACATCCCCCTGCCTCAGTTGCCAGCGTCTGAAATAAAGCAAACCTTCCTTTCCACTAGCCTGGCCTCTTTAGGGGCTTTTGAGACGCAAGCAGCCGGACCCACCACACACAGAACTTTGGTAACGATGATAAATTTTTCCAGATTTATTTTTGGCTGCGGTGCGTCTTCACTATTGCACGTGGGCTTTCTCTGTTGGCTTCTCTCTAGCTGTGGTACGTGGGCTTTTCGTTGCGGTGGATTCTCTTATTGTGACGTGTAACTTTCTCTCTGTTGCCCCGTGGTATGTGGAATCTTCCCAGTCCAGGGATCAAACCTGTGTTCCCTGCATCAACAAGTGGATTCTTAACCACTGGATCACCAATGAAGTCCTTAATAAATTATTTAGTAGTTGACTGACAGTAAAATGAGTTCAGTTGGCTTAGTTTAAGATAGTCACTGAAAGAAAAAAACACTACTTTAAAATAATTTCAAATTTCAGGTTTTTTTTGTTTTAAAGTAGACATCTATATTTTCTCTAATGCTAATTGTACTTAAGATACTTTAAAGAGTCAAACAAAAATAAGCAAATATTTTCGACTGTGGTGGTGGTTGCCCAATTCTATAAAATTATGAAGTTATTGAACTGTAATGAATATTTTATGGTATGTAAATTACAGCTCAAAATAATAATGAATAATAAATAAACGATTAAGTCATGTAAAAGCATTTCTGATTCATGAAAAACATCTGAACAAAAGAATTCCAGGGCTGAGAAAAAAACTAGACTCTGCAGTATTTCAACATAATTAAGATAAAGTCTTGGGGATACTTGAAAATTAGTACCATGAACAAAATTCTGACAAGCACAGAAAATAATAATTTAAAAAATCCTTTTTTCTGTTAACAAGGAAAGAAGCTTTTTCATTATAAATTTGAATGACCCTGAAAATGTCCACTGCTTTAGGATAAAGAGACTAATAAGCATCATTTAGATTTAACCAAAGGAAGTCCTGGAAACGGCTGGGGACCATCCTGTCTGCCCTTTTAATTCCATCTGGGAGCCCTAGAAGGAAAGACTAGGAAAAAGGAACCTCTGAAAGGCCTCAACTCCCAGCATCACGAGCCATGGATTGGTGAGATTCCAGATTTTCTATAAAGGTGATACAGTGGACACAAACACACACATACAGTGTGTTCCACTGTGTTCTAGAACATTCTAGAGATGCTGGTAAATGGGAAAGTAATTTGTCTTCATATATTATCACTATCACTGATTCAATGGACATGAACTTGGGTGAGGGACAGGGAAGCCTGGCATGCAGCAGTCCACAGGGTTGCAAAGAGTCAGACACGACTTGGTGACTGAATAAACAAACAAACATTTATCATTTATCCAGTCACTCTGGCAAGCTAACAGATGCTAATAAAACTTTGAGCTGAGTCTCCTAGGTGTTCCAGAACAGTGGCTCTCAAAATATAACCTCAGAAACCCTTTTAGGAGGTCAGCAAAGTCAAAACTATTTTCAAAATAGAAAAGGCAAGGGTGGCAATGTTCATCACAGCACTGTTTATAATAACCAGGACATGGAAGCAACCTAGATGTCCATCAGCAGACGAATGGATAAGAAAGCTGTGGTACATATACACAATGGAGTATTACTCAGCCATTAAAAAGAATACATCCGAGTCAGTTCTAATGAGGTGGATGAAACTGGAGCCTATTATACAGAGTGAAGTAAGCCAGGAAGAAAAACACCAATACAGTATACTAACTCATGTATATGGAATTTAGAAAGATGGCAACGATAACCCTGTATGTGAGACAGCAAAAGAGACATAGATGTATAGAACAGTCTTTTGGACTCTGTGGGAGAGGGAGAGGGTGGGATGATTTGGGATAAAGGCATTGAAACATGTTCAATATCATATAAGAAACGAATCGCCAGTCCAGGTTCAATGCAGGATGCTTGGGGCTGGTGCACTGGGATGACCCAGAAGGATGGTACGGGGAGGGAGGTGGGAGGGAGATTCAGGATTGGGAACATGTGTACACCCATGGCGGATTCATGTTGATGTATGGCAAAATCAATACAATATTGTGAAGTAATTAGCCTCTAATTAAAAAAAAAGAACAAAAAAAGAAAAGAAGGTGAGGGTGGAATGATTTGGGAGAATGGCATTGAAACAATGTATATTACCATATGTGAAACAGATCGCCAGTCCAGGTTCAATGCATGAGACAGGGTGCTCAGGGCTGGTGCACTGGGATGACCCTGAGGGATGGGATGGGGAGGGAGGTGGAAGAGGGTTCAGGATAGGGAACACATGTGCACCCATGGCTGATTCATGTCAATGTATGGCGAAACCACTACAATATTGTAAAGTAATTAGCCTTCAGTTAAAATAAATTAATTAATTAAAAAAACTATTTTCAAAATAATAACCAAGAGGTTATTTGCATCTTTCACTTTGATTCTCTCATGAATGTGAAGCGGGATTTCCCACTGACTGTGTTACGTGTGACAGCCCGCCTGCTGTGTGCAGAGCTGCCATAGGACCCAGCTACTGTCCACCAGTAGCTACTGTCCAGAAGGTAAAGAGATCTGTGAAGCTACGAAAGAGAAGCATGGTTCTCAGCAAATGCTTTTTGTTGGGGAAAATATAATTTTTCATAAGAATTTGTTGGGTTCACATGTAACTGGCTTTTTTCTGTTTCTGAATGACTTGATAAGTAGTTTTTGTTGATTTACTTACTTTTGGCTGCACTGGGTCCCTGTTGCTGAGTGCGAGTTTTCCTCTAGTTGCGGGGAACAGGGGCTACTCCTCCTCACGGTATGCAGACTTCTCACTGTGGTGGCTTCTGCTGTTGAGAACCGCAGGCTCTAGGCCCAGGGCCTTCAGTAGTTGAACTCGTAGGCTTAGTTGCTCTGCCCCAGGTGGGACCTTCCTGGACCAGGGGTTGAACCTGTGTTCCCCACAAGGGCAGGCAGATTCTTAACTGCTGGACAGCCAGGGAAGTCCCGATAAGTAAATATTTTGAAGGTTTTTTTCCCAGTCTTAATTTCTAATGTAATAAATAACCATCGTATTCTAGAAAAGGTATTATACTGTATGCAAATAATGATGATTTTGTATTCTTATTTCTAGCAATTATACTTCCTTTTTAGTTTTTATCGTTGTTAGCCAGAACCTCCAGAGCAGACGAGGCTTCCCAGGTGGCGCTAGTGGTAAAAAAACTAAAACCCCGCCTGTCAATGAGGAGACATAAGAGACGCAGGTTTGATCCCTGGATCAGGAAGATCCCCTGGAGGAGGGCATGGCAACCCACTCCAGTATTCCTGCCTGGAGAATCCCCATGGACAGAGGAGCCTGGCGGGCTATGATCCATAGGGTCGCAAAGAGTCATACATGGCTGAAGAGAGTTAGGGAGCAAGTACACAGGCTGGGGCAGTGGGCATGAGAGGGTGGGGAGCCAGTTTCATTCCTGGATAAAACAAAAAGGCTTCTAATGTTTCTGAAAACCTGGCTGTGTTTTGCAAGCCAGGCCCTGTTCTGGGAAATGTTGACAGGAGTTCTAAAAGAACAATAGCTTGGGATGCACTACTCTGGTGTTTCAAAATTTTTCAAGGGAAAGATTTTTCTTTCGGTACCAAAAAAAAAAAAAAAAACCAAACAGCCTTTGATTGCTAATTCTTGTGTGATTTTCAGCAAACCTTTATACTTCCACGAACCTCGGTTTTTCTCATCTATAAATGAACAGATTTTATCGGTGCTTCCAAGTCATAGTTGGTTGACATTAAAATTATCTGTGAAATCAATGAAGGAAAGCTTTCTCCATAGAAGAATTCCAGCCAACAAAAGCAGAGTGAGTGAAGGAATCAGACAGTTAGCATTATTGCAACTCCCAGTGATATAACTGATTCAGGAAAGCTCATTAATGTTTGTTAAAACCATTCAGAAAGTGTTCTTTTCCTGGCTGAAGAGTCAAAGGTGTGGGGCCCCACCATGCACCTCAATTGACTCAGACTTGGGGGACAAGCCTGCGTGTGGTCAATGTTGAAACACACCCAGAGATTTCTAAGGTGCGGGCAGAACTGAGAACTCTTTGCCTTCCACGCCCCCAGTGATGACTCGCTCGCTCTAACTCACACAACAGGATGGCAAACAGAAGCTTGGCAAGAGACAGGAAACCGAAACCTCAAGGCCACCAGCAGCTCTGGGCCCCAGAAACCCACATTTGTGCGAAAGAGACTAAGGGCGCTGAGAGCACACGGGCCACGTTGTCCTCACTCTGGCGGGCCTGCCTGAACTCACCTTCCTCACTATCCCCAGGCGCCAGAGACTCCCTCACGAAGCTGGTCTTGGCTTTCCTGGCAGCTCAGTGATGAAGATGCTGCTTTGCCGTGCAAGGGACATGGGCTCTAGTGCCCACGAGCCACGGCCATGGAATTAGCACACCACGCTTACGAAAGCCCGCGTGCCTAGAGCCTGAGGTCTGCAACAGCAAGAAGCCCGCACACCGCCACGAAGAGCAGGCCCTGCCCGGCACAGCTGGGGAAAGGCTGCGTGCAGCCATGATGACCCAGCACAGATGAAAGGTGAAAATAAAACCAGCCATCTGTAAAGAAGCAATGGCAACTAAGAGCTGGTCTTGAAGCATCAACAGACCCCGGAATGATGGCACCACAGGGGTAAACAGCATGGCCCCAGAGGGCACACAGGGGGATGTGTGAACCCCAAGTTAATCTTCTGAAGCCCCTGATGTCCCTTCTCATCCTCTTTTCTCCCATCCCCTGGCCTCTCTGCTCTGTCCATGGATTTCCCTAGCTGGTACATTTCATGCAAAGAGAATCATACATGTGACCTGTGACTAGCCTCTTTAATTTAACACAAGGTTGTCAAGACCCATACATGTTGTAATATATGAGCCCTTGGGATCCCCACAGACCAGGGATCAAACATGTGTCCCCGGTACTGGGGATGTGGAGTTTTAACCACTGGACCACTAGGAAAGTTTTTCTTTTTTTAATTGCTGAAAAGTTTTCCTTACATGGATAGACCAGCTCATAAGCTGATGGATATTTGAGTGGTTCCCACTTGGGGGTTGTGACAAAGAGTGTGTTAGTCCCCACTTTTGATTCACAGCATCCACTTCCCACAATGCACCAGTGGCCATGTCCCTCACAGGCTGACCCAGATGAATGCCTCCCAAATGCCTTAGGCTCTGGAACCACCATTCAGATAGCCTGCATCCTAACCTCTTCAGATCCCTGGCCCTTATGGTGAATCAAGGCCCCCAGTGTTCTTTCTTCCATCAGCCTCAGTCCAGCCTCCATGCATCAGACAGGCTCCAATAACAATGGGCATCAAAGCAAAACAGTAGAAGGTCCCAGTCACTCTATCTCAGAGTCTCCTTGGCATCACTTAAAAACCGGCATCTCCCAGGTTCAGACACCTCTGAGTTTCCCCCACTGACTGCATCTAAGTCCCAGATCCTTGCCCAGCGTGAAGGGTCCTGTCAAGCCCCCCCACCCCACTACCATCAGCATAATCTGAGGGAGGTTGCCTTGCCTCTCTGTCCCCTCTTTCATCCTGGCTGCAAAGTGGACTGCAGAGAAAATTACAGTTTCCATTATTAAAGGAGAAGTTACTCCAGCCTATAATCTGGTGTCCAGCTGGTCCAGCTTCACTAGTCTGAGATGCAGACTTCTTGGAATTCCCCAGTGGTTCAGTGGTAAGGACTCCCTGTTCTCACTGCCAAAGGCCCAGGTTCAGTCCCTGGTCAGGGAACTAAGATCCCACCAGCCACATAGCCAAAAATAAAATACTGCCCTGGCCCTTGGGAGCCCTGTAATATGTCTCTGTAATGGGACCATCATGAGCTGGGGGAAGGCCATTTCAGGGTGAGAGAAGTCGGGACTGTCCCCCAAAACTGGAGCGATTATACCCTTGACTTCTGCAAAACACTGGAGTAGGGCACGAGATAGGGCAAACCTCCTCACCCTAGTTTCAGGGCTGAAAGTCCCTCATCCGTGGAAACGCTCCATCCCAGCTTAGCCAAGACTGTGAGTCACCCTGCAGAGCCTGGTACAGCTCCAGACTGAGGTGCAGTTAAGCTCTAGGAAGATGCACCATCCACGCTGAGGGGAGGGTGGCAGGAAGCCTGCTGGGGCCATGGGGAGCCAGGCGGTTAACCAGCCTGATCACTGTGAGGACCCTCATTTCAGAGACAAGCAAACTGTGGGCTGTGGTGATTTGTCCGCATAGCAAGGCTGTTGTTTAAACCCTAAATCATGGCTGACTCTTTGCAACCCCATGGACTGCAGCACACCAGGCCTCCCTGTCCATCACTAACTCCTAGAGCTTGCTCAAACTCACATCTATCAAGTCCATGGTGCCATCCAACCATCTCATCCTCTGTCGTCCCCTTCTCCTCCTGCCTTCAATCTTTCCCAGCATCAGGGTCTTTTCAAATGAGTCAGCCCTTCACATCAGGTGGCCAAAGTATTGGAGTTTCAGCTTCAGCATCAGTCCTTGCAATGAACACCCAGGACTCATTTCCTTTGGGATGGACTGGTTGGATCTCCTTGCAGTCCAAGGGACTCTCAAGAGTCTTCTCCAACACCACCATGAAAAAGCATCAATTCTTCAGTGCTCAGCTTTCTTCACAGTCCAATTCTCACATCAATATATGACTGCTGGAAAAACCATAGCCTTGACTAGACAGACTTTTGTTCCAAAGTAATGTCTCTGCTTTCTAATATGAGGTTTAGGTTGGTCATAACTTTTCTGCCAAGGAGGCTCCAGTCACCATCTCCAGTGATTTTGGAGCCCCAAAAATAAAGTCTGTCCCTGTTTCCACTCTTTCCCCATCTATTTGCCGTGAAGTGATGGGACCAGATGCCATAATCTTCATTTTCTGAATGTTGAGCTTTAGGCCAACAGTTCATTCTCCTCTTTCACTTTCATCAAGAGGCTTTTTAGTTCCTCTTCACTTTCTGCCATAAGAATGGTGTCATCTGCATATTTGAGGTCATTGATATTTCTCCCAGCAGTCTTGATTCCAGCTGTGCTCCCTCCAGCCCAGCATTTTTCATGATGTACTCTACATAGAAGTTAAATAAGCAGGGTGACAATACACAGCCTTGGTGTACTCCTTTTCCTATTTGGAACCAGTCTGTTGTTCCATGTCCAGTTCTAATTGTTGCTTCCTGACCTGCATACAGATTTCTCAAGAGGCAGGTCAGGTGGTCTGGTATTCCCATCTCTTTCAGAATTTTCCACAGTTTATTGTGATCCACACAGTCAAAGGCTTTGGCATAGTCAATAAAGCAGATTTAGATGTTTTCCTGGAACTCTTTTGCTTTTTCCATGATCCAGCAGATGTTGGCAATTTGATCTCTGGTTCCTCTGCCTTTTCTAAAACCAGCTTGAACAACTGGAAGTTCACAGTTCACGTATTGCTGAAGCCTGGCTTGGAGAATCTTGAGCATTACTTTGCTAGTGTATGAGTTGAGTACAATTGTGTGGTAGTTTGAGCACTCTTTGGCATTGCTTTTCTTTGGGATTGGAATGAAAACTGACCTTTTCCAGTCCTGCGGCCACTGCTGAGTTTTCCAGATTTGCTGACCTATGAAACAAGGTAGGCCTCAGCAAACACCTCTTCTGGCTGTTGTTTCTAACCTCACAGATGTTCATAGGTTCCCACTGTAAGACAAGCAAAACTCAAAACAGCGCTCATCAGGTGATGAAACACTCGTGCTCTGAATGTGTTCCAGCAGTTAAGCACGGCTAGGTCTGCACACGGGGCATGGAGAGGGCTTGGTGGTCATTGTCACGTGTTCTGTACCTTTAATCCCTCCACCGATGCCTCCTCCCCATCTATAAACATCCCCAGGTCTCCCTCTACTTAAAAAAAAAAAAAGACTTTCTGAGCCCTACCACTTCCTGGGTTCACCACCGTGCCCCATCACCACACTTTTCTCAGCATACTCACACCCACTCACTGATGAGTCCCTCTCAGTTTGGCTTCTTTGCCTGCGGCTCTCTGAAGGCCTCTGCTCTCCCCGGCAGCCACCCGCCATGCTGTGGTCCAATCTCTCCCATCTTTTCACTCTTCAGCAGTGACCAGCTCCCTCGTTCTAAGTACCCCCTTGCCTTTTTCCTCCTCTGCCTTCTCTGTGTTCCCACCTGGTTCTCCTATGTGATTTCAAGACCCTGGTGGCACAGTCTATGTTATCATTTCACATCCTCTGGAATATCACGTGCCTGATCAGTTTTTCTATATTGGTTGGTTTGACATCACTTGAGTTCTTTATTTACATTTACTTCCAGAAGGAAACCAGGTCCACCTCTCCCACTCTAAACTCCCCTGTGTCTCAACAAAATGATCAAGAACCTCTCAATTGCTTTTCTCTGGGACCTTAGAAAGTACAGCATACACATATACAATGGAATACTACTCAGCCATGAAACAGAAAGAAATAATGCCTTTTGCAGCAACATGGATGGACCTAGAGATTACCAGACTAAGTGAAGTAAGCAGAAAGAGAAAGATAAATACCATGTGATATCACTTCTATGTGGAATCTAAATATTGCAGAAATGAACCAATCTACAAAACAGACACAGACCCACAGACATAGAGAACAGATTGATAGTTGCCAAGGGGGAGATGGGGAGATGAGAGTTTGGGATTCAGTTCAGTTCAGTCGCTTAGTCATGTATATGAAACCATTGCATATAGACTGGATAAACAACAAGGTCCTACTGAACAGCACAGGGAACTATAGCCAGTCTCCTGAGATAAACCATAATGGAAAAGAATCTAAAAAAGAACGTATATATGTGTATAACTGAGTCACTTTGCTGTACAGCAGAAATTAACACAACATTATAAATCAACTACACTTCAACTAAAAAAAAAATTTTTTTAATTTACAAAGGAGACTGTTTCACCAAGTTTTGATTTCTCAGGACCCTGGGAGGGGGCTTTAGCACCTGATCTTGACCTGAGAAGAACCTATTTGCTTTCTACCCAGTACTGGATGTATTCAGACAGCTTCGAGGAATAGTTTCCTGAGTTTCTTGATGTTTGCAGTGCTTACGATGACTTTCACACTTAGCTAAGCAACCTTTGATACTGTGTGGTTATAACATAATAACCACACGTCGCTTTGTCTTCAACAGTGAAAAATCCGAAGGGCTTTAACCACTGGTAAAAGTGTCTTCTCACGTCAACCACATAGCAGCACATAGTGCGATGTAAGCCAGACGGCTATTTTCATGAAGCAGGTTGAGCACAATTGACAAGGCGATTGCATAACCGCCTATGTGGGCTTGCCAAAACACATGGCCTTGGGAGAGACAAATCTCTGCACTCTCTTTCCTGCTAGCTTTTCACCAGCTCTGGGGCTGACTGATGACAAGGTCTGTGTGATGCTGCCTTTGGGAGAATCCAAGCTCTGTTTAGCTAAGCTTGTTCAGGGCCCTTCAGCTGCCATCACACCTGCTTCCTTTGTCATCTGACCTTTCTCCAGCTTTAGTGGAACGTGCTCCCAGGAGGGCAGGTCCTGCCCAGTGGGTGTGTGGGGCAGGGACCGGCCACCAGGATCAGGGTCTGGGCTCACTTTCCGGCCATGATTCCCCTCTTTCCTCCCCAAGGAGGAGCCCAGACCCTCCCTGTCCTGAGAGTCTACCGTCCCCGAGGGACCCAGCAGTTCAGGCCCCTTCACTGCCCCACAGTACCCTCTTTGGGAAACTTGCTCTCCTATTTCTCTGGCTCCAAAGGTGGAGGAGGGGACTCCCCTGAGGGAACCACCAGCTGAGAAACCCAAGTCCCCTCCTTAATGAGTCATCTCCCCTTCGACTCCTAGGGAGTTGCTGAAATCCTCAAGAGTTTCCAGTCCTTGCTCTGCCATTTTGGATGGTGAAACTGACCCCAGAATTAAATGATAAAGTCTGTCTTAGGGGTCCCCCATCCTCCAGCCCTGAGCATCTTTTTAGGGCCCACCTCCTTCCAGGCAAAAGTAAGACTCTTCAGAATCCTACTGCTCCAGACTTCCCCAGTGGTACAGTAGCTAAGACTTTGCACTCCCAATGCAGAGGGGCCAGGGTTCAGTCCCTGGTCAGGGAGCTAGAGCCCACATGTTGTGACTAAAGATCTCCCGGGTCACAACAAAGGTCAAAGACTCCAAGTGCCACAACTAAGACTCGGCACAGCCAAATAAATAAATAAATAAATAAATATTTTTTAAAAAGGAATCCTACTGCTCGAGTACCACTTTCCTTTGAGGTGGGCCTGCCAGCAGGCTAAGGGGAGATGCGTTAAATAACCAGTGCTATACACTGGCCGCCAAGCCACCCATTCTAAGTCCTGTCCAGAGCTTGGAGGCAGAGGAGCAGCTATTTATTTGTTCACAAGCAGGCTGGGCAAGAGGGCAAAATCACAAATGCCAGACATCTGAAGCCTCATGCCTGGAGCCTCTGCCAGCTGAGGCCATGCTGCTGTTTAGAAACACCAAAGTGTTATTCGGGTCTGTGCCTTTTAGGTCTCTGAAAACATCACATAAGAACATGGGCTTCATCTGAATGTTACATGATGGCAGGTGAAAGAGGAGGCCGAGTCATTCCCGCTGAAGACCATGTGAGAATGAAGGGGAGGAACTGAAGACAATCAGCGCGAAAAGAATTAGAAACAGTCAGGACATTCAATCATGGAACGCATTGCAAAAGTAATCTATAACATGTGCATTTCCGGCAGAGAAACAAGAACCAGCTCAAACTGATATCATGGCTGCAACTGAGTATTGTTCATCCATAAAAAAAGGGCGAGCCTGCCACTTACAACAACATTGATGAACTTTGAGGGCATCACGCTGAGTCAGATGCACCATGAGATAAGTCAGACAAAGACAAATCCTGTATGATCTCACTCACCATGGAATCTAAAACAAAATAAAGGAACCACTTCCTAGATACTGAAAGGAGACTGGTGGTTGCCAGAGACAGAGGATAAGGTTTGGAGCAAAATGGGTGAAAGGCGGTCCAAAGGTCCACACTTCCAGTAATGAGATGAGTAAGTCCTGGGGATATAATATACAGCATGGTGACTAGGAGCTGGCAACCTAGTACATTTGAAAAGTACTAAGAGAGTTGCTCTTAAAATTTTTCGTCATACACACAAAACGTTGTGGTGATGAGTGCTAACTAAACCTGCTGTGGTGATCATTTTATAATATATACATATATCAAACCATTGTGTTACACATCTAAAACTAACACTATGTTATATGTCAATTACCTCTTGGTTTTTAAAAAGCTGTACATGTATTACTTCCAATACCTACACCATCTTTCAGAAGGACAAAAACATTAAAAAGCACTCCCTAGTAATTAGCCCCCAATTAAAATAAATAAATTTATATTTTAAAAATAAAATAAGAATTAAGCCTTAAAAAAATAAAAAGCACTCCCTATTAGAAAAACAAATAAACGTAATGGAAGAGGAGATCTCTCCTACAGTCATTGTAACAGCGCATCAAAAGATGAAATGCTGAGGCATAAACTTACAGTACTATAAGGGATTATTTTGAGGAAAGCAAAAGAAGACTTGAATAAATAGAAGGATCCCCCTTGGTTCTTCTAATATACATCAATTCTCGCCAAATGACTTTCTATATGCAGGAGTATCTCAATTGAAACACCAAAAGGAAAACAGGACTGATATCCTAACTTAATTCTTCACATAACTATGAATTACAATTAAATAAACACAAAACAATGAAAGTTGTAGAAGAAAACATGAATGGATCTGCTAACAATGTTAAACTACAGAATCCATTTCTTTCTAAGGAGACAAAAAATTCAGAAGCAGAAAGGGAAGGAGTTATCACTTTAATTGCATTAAATAATTGATCCTTTTTTAGAAGGTAACATATCCACAGATCATGAAATTAAAAAAAATTTGTCAAAAGGGTATATAAGCGTACAGAAACAATGCCCTGAACCGGCATTAGTATTTTCTTGTATGTCTTTACAGGCTATCCAGTACATGCACAACCATATTCTTTTATCGATGAAAGGGAGTGTGCTATACACACCCCCCTGCCCCTGAGATTTTTCACTTGCTCCAACCAAGACATCAGTCTCTACCTGCCAACTTGGCTCTGACTCATTCATTTCCAGTTATATAGTATTTTATTGTTCTAAAATGATTAATTTTAAAAATTCCTCATTTCTATATGGGAAAAATTGTCACAAACCAATTCAGAAGACAAAATATGATCTGGGGGATGTATTTGCAACACATATGACTGAAGGGGCTAATATCACTAACACAAATCAAAAAATCTGTCAGATCTGTATCTTTTGACTATGCATGAGATCGACTAAATTTTGTTAAGAACATTTGAGCTTACTTTCTGGAGTTTTCCAAAAAAAGGTTAAAGATGTGATCAGAGAGTTCATGGAAAAGGAAACTCAAACGTTCCTAAACAAAAGATAGTCAACTTCATTCATGGTTAAAGGATACAAATCTAACAAGTTTTTTTTTCCTACCACAAGAGCAAAAATCACCCAGTTTATCACCTCAGGTGGTAGGAAAAGAACAGCAAGGCTATAGGAAAAGAACGTGCCCAGTAGGATGCCCAGAGTGATGCTGAGGACCACTGACCAGGAAGTACCCCAGACCTGGTTTCTGCCTCTTCAAGGATTCTGCTTCCTAACACCCTTCAGACACTTGCTTTCCATCTGATCTAGCTGGGATGGGTTCTGTTGTTTCCAGTGTAGACCCTGACTCCTGAGGAAGAGCCTCAAGTAAGAAGGGGAAGCCAAGTTCGTCTTTACAAGGTGACTGAGAAGGTTCCCCAAGATATATCACGTACACATGTGTAATCAATGGGAGTGGTCACCAGCACAGACACACAACCTTTTACCTGGAAACCTCAGGTCAGTCATGGTTTGCAATTTGGGGTTTTCCAGCTGTGACCTGACCTTTACATGTATAGCACAAGGAACTCTGCTCAATGACAATGTGGCAGCTTGGATGGGAGGGGAGTTTGGAGAAGAATGGGTACATATTTATGTATGGCTGAGTCCCCTAGATGTTCACCAGAAACTATCACAACCTTGTTAATTGGTTATAGTCCAATATAAAAATTAAAAGTATTTTTTAAAAACCTAATTAAGGGGGAAAAAGTGGCCTGCTGCAGGTGATACCATGTAGTATTAGGGTACACACACCTACATCAGTGATAGTCATACCATTTATCATTCTCAAGGGAAATGCATGCCTTTCACACTGCATGGCATAATTAAAATCTATATAGCTTGTGTCAGGTCGTGAGTTATGAACGTCTGCAATCTTCAAAGCTCTTTGGATTTTGGATTTGTGGATTAGAATTACGCACTTGTATTTTGAGGCTTCCCTAGTGGCTCAGACAGTAAAGAACCTGCTTGCCAATGCAGGAGATATAAAAGACACAGGTTTGATCACTGCCCAGGTCAGGAAGAGGCCCTGGAGAAGGAAATGGCAACCCACTCCAACGTTCTTGCCTGGAGAATCCCATGGACAGAGGAGTCTGGTGGGCTACAGTCCATGGAGTCACAAAGAGTTGGACATAACTGAGCGACTAAGCACACACACACACACACACACACACACACACATTATATCTATTGCATTTTCCCATGACCTAATTATTTTATTCTGTCTATTTGGTTTTTTAAAATCCTTCAACATGAGCCTGAAATGTGACCTATCCAGTTCTCAGTGGAGATGGCTTCGGCTTCTTGGCACATTGCCTCTTCTTATCAGCCCCAGTGACCTTTGGCCAGGCAGGTAGGGTGAGCCTCAGTTTGCATACGACATCACTGGGTTGTTGGTATTGCCAAACCCAAAGAGACACTGGAGTTTCCCCAGTTCTTGGAAACACCTTAAGGGATCAGAGCCACTAGAGTTAAAGTGGGATCATTTTTCATATGGGTCCAGGTCTGATTTCCAAGGGAGAAACTCCTAATTCACGTTAAGGATTATCTTTAGAGTTAAAATGTGCACAACTTTAAAGTAAAGCCTGTTGAGATTATAAGGGAATTTAGTTTCTCCCCTTAGGTACTTCCCTGGTTGTCCAGTGGCTAAGACTCCACGCTCCCAATGCAGAGGGCCCAGGTTTGATCCCTGGTGAGCAAACTATATTTCACATGCCACAGCTAAGAGTTTGAACATCCCAACTAAGACCTGGCACAGCCAAATAAATAAATTAAATAAATAAAACTAAGTATTAAAAATAAAACTGTGCACTGTGCTTAGTTGCTCAGGCATGTCCACCTCTCTGCGACCCCATGGACTGCACCCCATGGGGCTCCTCTGTCCATGGGGATTCTCTGGGTAAGAATACTGGAGCGGGTTGCCATTTCCTTCTCCAGAGGATCATCCCAATCCAGGGATTGAACCCAGGTCTCCCACTTTGCAGGTAGATTCTTTGACATCTAAGCCCCCAGGAAAGCCACTAAATATAAAAAAATACAAATAAATAAAGTTTCCCCTCTTTGAAATAGCTTGCTTGTAAGAGACAAATCCAGGTGTTTGTCTTTTTGATCTGATTTATTTTCAAAAGCAAACTGTAGTCAAAAAGAAATATGTCCAAATTTCAATACCAACAAGAAAATATATAATTAATTCTACCCTTTATGTAATCCTACATCCGCCACTTCAGAAAGAATCCAGTGTAATGTAATATGGTACCCTGAACTGACTCTTGGAACAGAAAAAGGTTGTTTGTGGAAACTGATGAAATCCAAACAAAATGTGGAGTTCAGTTAATAATGAGGTGTCAGTTTGGTTTCCAGGTTTTGACAAACATAAGATGTTAATTTTAGGAGAAACTGAAGCTGGATGAACATACAGAACCAGCTGTATACAGAACCATACAGGCATACAGAACCCTCTGCACTGTCTGCCTTTTTCTATAAATCTAAAATTATCCAAAATATACACTTTGCATTAAAAAAAGGACCCAATGACAGTTACTCAAGGAAAACTACATTTTATCACAGGTGCTGTGCTTTAAATTAAAAAAAAATTATTATCCTTCTAAATAATGGGCAAGCAACTACATCTATGTTGTTTAAGAGTAACAACAAAACACACGTCACGTTCTAGCGCTGCCTTCCCCTGTCATAGGTTGTATCATCTCTCCGCAGTCTTTCCACTATCGCCTGTGGGCCCTTTCCTTTTCCATCACCGCGATTTCTGAACGCAAGGTTGAACAGAAGGCTGGTATTTTTAATTCTCAGAAATAAGACCAAACTGTTTCACAGAGGTCACTAAAGAGGAATTTAATTCGTGGACTAGAAACAGTCTCTTCTGCTTGGTGTTTGCCTTGATGTGGACATGGCTGTAGTTCGGAGTGGAAGGCGCGCGTGGGAAACGTTTGCAGGAGGACTGTCTGTAGAGCGACCAGGGCCCTCCCCCGCCGCTGGTGAAGAGCCCGCGGGCGGGGGCAGGTCCCTGAATGGCAGGAGCAGCGAGGACCCGGATGTGGACGCCCAGGTTTGCTAGGGATGTTCGGAGGGAGCACAATGCACGAGGATTCACCCGCTTTGAACGGAGCGGTGAGCGTCTTAGCTGTGTACCCAGCAGGCTGAATGGCAGCCGGCTCTCCTCACATTTCCTGGGCTTTGTCCAGCTCTTTTGTTGTTTAGGCTCCAAGCTGTGTCCGACTGTTTGTGACCCTATGGACTGTAGCCTGCCAGGCTCTCCTGTCCTTCACTGTCCCCCCGAGTTTGCTCAGATTAATGTCCACTTAGTGATGCGATCTAACTAAACATCTCACCCTCTGCTGCCCTCTTCTCCTTTTGCCGTCTTGCCCACCTCTAGAGCCCTGGAAAGTTGGACAGGGACTGGATTGGACTGACACAGCAAAAATGATGCTAAGTTTTTGTTCCTGGGTGTGGCCGAACGAGCACATAGCAGTGCCCGCTTTTCTAACAGATGCATTCTTTCAGCTGATGGAGAGGTTATCTAGGTCTGGAAGTGCAGATTATTTTCAGTAATTTGTTTTGCCCACTAGTCTTCCTGTTTAAATGACATGTTTTCTTGTAGACAGTTATTAAATTATGCAGGTCGGAGGCTATGTTGATGTTTCCATTTAGCTACAGCGCCTGGCCTCAAGTCTCTGGAATAATGCATGTCACCCAGGGAGTGCTGATAAATATTTGTTGAGGAATTAACAGGTAAATAGATTCCTTTCTATGGAAACTTGAGTAAGTCAACACTTCAGGGTTAGTTGGCTTCCTCGGAATTAAAGGTCTTTAGGACTGTTTTGCTTCCTGGGGCAGTGTAATGTCCATCTGAAAAAAAACAAGAGCTTCCCTTGGTCTTGAGTGACGTCGTCCAGGAAGGTTCTAAGGCTTCATCTGCCCCCGTGCCATCTGTGGGGAGGCAGTACGGAGGAGTTTACGGCTGTACTCAGGTGCCTGGGTATTAGGCAGGGACAATGACAGCAGAGAAGGGTGCCCGCCCCCCGCCACATACCCTGGAAAAGCCAAGGTTGTCAGGCAAGGGATCTTCCTCCAACTCAGGGAAGGTGGGAATGTGAGCTCGTGGTGGGACCCTTTGAACTGACCTTTGGGGAACACCTCCCAAGTGCCTGAGTTAGTATTTTCTTCAAGCTACGGTTGTTGTTTAGTCGCTCAGTCATGTCCAATTCTTTTGCAACCCCACAGGCTGTAGCCTGCCAGGCTCCTCTGTCCACGGGATTCTCCAGGCAAGAAGACTGGAGTGGGTTGCCATGTCCTCCTCCAGGGGATCTTCCCGACCCAGGGATTGAACCTGTGTCTCCTGCACTGGCAGGTGGATTCTGTACCAGAGCCACCTGGGAAGCCCTTCAAGCTATAGTAGGCGACTATGAAAAGCTGTGTGGGGCGCTACCTCTCTGGCACAGCCTAAGGGGTCCCTCAGGGCTCGTACTTGGGGTTCCCCACCCACCCCCACACCCGAAGGATCCAGACAACTGGGTCCTGGCCGCCAGCACTGGAACAGAGGGAGAGAAGGGATCCTGCAGTATCCTCTCTGCAGACCCCAAGGTCACCTGGGATGGAGTCCAGTTGGACCCACCATCCTCTGGATCCCAAGTCCACTGTCGTCCGAGACACAAAGCGCTGCATTTGGGGGTTGACTAGGGTGCCCTCTGTCACCTCCGCTAAAATGTAAATGCCACCAACTCAGAGTCTTTGTTGTGTTCAGAAGAGGGCCTGGCATGGAGTAGGTGCTTGATAAATGTTTGTTAAATGAATAAGAGAAGGAAGGAAAAAAGGAAGGTATGGCATGAGGAAGGAAGGAGCTTGGGGAGAAGGGGGAAAGACACACGACTGAAAACCCTGTGCCTCCTGCACACCGCCTCCTGCATCCTTTCTGGTCTTGCCGTCACTAACAAATGCACCAAAGTGAGTCTGTGCT
>SJYC01118512.1:0-11025 GCA_006408675.1 Madoqua kirkii | reverse complement strand
TGAGTGAACTCTGGGAGTTGGTGATGGACAGGGAGGCTTGGCATGCTGCGATTCATGGGGCTGCAAAGAGTCAGACAAGACTGAATGACTGACTGAACTGAACTGAAGACACTGTTTAAAAATGCTGCTGGAATCTGTGTGTTCTGAATTGCAAGTCTTTGATCCCAAATAAACATTTTTTGCTTGATTAATGCCTGATAGGTTTATTTAGGTTGACACTGGCTTGCAGAAAAGTCACTAATCTCACCATGGGCGCCCCCTATCCTCATGGCCCCACCTAACCCTAATTACTTTCCAGAGGCCCCGCCTCCAGATTCTGTGCTGGGGTGGGTTGGGTGGAGAGGATCGTGGATTGAGGTTTTTACCTATGAATTTGGAAAGGACACATTCAGTCCTTAACACTTCTCCAAAAACAGACACAAAGAGAAGAAAGGTCTTTGTTTCTCCCAGACAAACAAACCATATATATCTGACAAGAGGTTCAGGTATTTCTGTTCTTCAGTTGGTAAGTCCTGGGAGTGAATAAGTTCAGTGTTCAGTTGCTAAGTCCTTTCAACCCCATAGACAGCAGCACGCCAGGCTCCCCTGTCTTGCACTATCTCCCAGAGTTTGCTCAGACTCAAGTGCAGGAAGTCAGACATGCTATCTAACCATCTCATCCTCTGCCTCTCCCTTCTCCTCCTGCCATCAATCTTTCCCAGCACCAGGGTCTTTTCCAATGAGTTAGTTCTTCGCATCAGGTGGCCAAAGTTCTGAAGCTTCAGTCCTTCCCATGATATTCAGGGTTGATTTCCTTTAGGATTGATTGGTTTGATCTCCTTGCTGTCCAAGGGAACCTCAAGTCTTTTCCAGCACCACAATTTGAAAACATCTATTCTTTGGTGCTCAGCCTTCTTTATGGTCCAATCCTCACATCCATACACAACTACTGGAAAAACCATAGCTTTGACTATATGGACCTTTTTTGGCAAGGTGATGTTTTTGCTTTTTAATACACTGTCTAGCTTCCTTTCCAAGGAGTGACATCTTTTAATTTCAGTAGTTCCAGTATACATTTTCCAAACACAAAGAGTTAACAGTAATCAAATTAGAATACATGTCTGAAAAAAAATTCAAATATATGTTTTAAAACAAAAAGAATCAGTGAACAAGGTAAAGAATATATCTGAAAGGATATTCATATAAATGTTTACAGAGAAAGAAAATTAGAATAATATGTGTTTTTTTTCTCCTTAGTTTTCATTTTAAAGCTTTAGTCATAAATCAGGTACGATAGAAAACTCACTAGTTTATAAAAATCAGTTGAAATAAATTGTTTACTCATTTGGATGACTAAAGCCTTTCATTATTTGTTCAAGTCTTTCAAAATCTGTATTTGCCTTTGGCAAGCAATTTTAAGGAGGCTGTGATTATTAGAATTTGGGCTAGAGAGTCCTTTTAGCAGTTTGTGTTTTTAAAGACTTCTTGCTCTTTTTTTTTTTCCAGTCTTTTTTCCCCAAAAGATTTATTACAAGGAAAATAAGCATTTATAAGAGTGAAATAATGAACTGTAAAAGAATTAAGAATCATGTAAAGAAGAAAATCTTTTGGTATCTCAGTTATAGACCAGCTAGGTGGCATAATATGTGTTAACTTTTCGGAAACATAACATAAAATTCTTTTGATTATATGGGGCTGATTTCCCTCATGAGTATTTTTTAACATCTTCAAGTGATTTCCACCCCCCATTGTTTTTCTTTTTTTTAATTGAGGTATAGTTGCTTTACAATGTTGTATTACTTTCTGCTGTGTACAACGAAGTGAATCCCTCACGAGAAATTATTGAAAACCTGAGATCTGAGGGGGAACTCCTGGTGGTTCTTAGAAATGTAAAATTTTTCAAGATTTTTCGGCTCAGAGGAGGAGACTTGGCTTAGACTAAGTAATAGGACAGTGATGGGGGCTGGGATCTGGAGTTTTCTAAAAGGGGCAGGACTGATAAGACTGAGAACTTTCCAGACACACTAAGAGTGTTCAAACCGTGCTGAGTGGGGACTTCCCTGGTGTCCAGTGGTTAAAAATCTGCCTGCCAATGCAGGAGACGTGGGTTTAATCCCTGGTCTGGAGGGATCTTGCATGTCTCAGGGCAACTAATTCTGTGTACCACAGCTACTGAGCCCATACTCGGGCCTTGCCCCAGAGTCCACGTAGCTCAGCTGGTAAAGAATCCGCCTGCAGTGAAGGAGACCCCGGCTTGATCCCTGGGTCAGGAAGATCCGCTGATCAAGGGTAGGCTACCCACTCCAGTATTCTTGGGCTTCCCTTGTGGTTCAGCTGGTAAAAAAGAAAAATCTACCTACAATGCGGGAGATCTGGATTTGATCTCTGGGTTGGGAAGATTCCCCCGGAGAAGGGAAATGCTACCCACTCCAGTATTCTGGCCTGGAGAATTCCACGGATTGGATAGTCCATGGGGTTGCAAAGAGTTGGACACAACTGAGCGCCTTTCACTTCACTGCACTTCCACCCACAGCAACTAGAGAAAGTGTGAGTGCAGCAAAAAAAGACCCAGAGCAGCCAACAATCAATAAATAAATGCTAAAAACAACAAGCACAGCGGTGCTGAGCAGAACAATCACTACCCTGACCTCAAAGGCTTGCGATGGGGTGGAGAGATGCCCAGAGCAGGGGCTCTTATAGGAGGGTGTAGGCCTGACTCCCGCTTTGCTAATGGTGCCAGTGATGACTCATCAGAGGCTCTAGTGCCACCACCAGCTGCACTGAGCTGGTTCACAGCAGCCACTGCCTCATCTAGGCCCGTCTCTTCATGAGCCACTCTTATTCCTGTCCAACTTACCTATCAGGTTCTTCCTGGAAGTCTGCAGGACCCAGATCACATGTTTATACATGGAAGGATAATGATATGATCTGAACCTTCCCAGAAAACAGAGACACATCTGAGTTTCTCTGAATTAGTTACACAAACCCTGCCCAGAAAATCGGTGGAGACATCTCCTGCCAGCCCCTCCCAGTTCCCACAGGCAGCTTCCTGAAGGCCTCAGCCCCTTTCCTGGGCTTTCCCTGGGGATCGCCAGGAGCAGAATATTAAAGCTTTGATATTTACATAATATGTAGGCATAACTTCTCGTTTTATAGGGGTTCAAGGACCTGCGCATTTCCTTCTCTCTGCACTCTGTCTTCTTGCCAAATTTTCGGGTGTCATTCATTTCCTGTTTCACGGAGGAGGGAAATGCAGAATGTCACATTTTAAAATAGTTACTCTGCGAAGTAAGCCAGAAAGAAAAATACCAACACAGTATACTAACACATATATATGGAGTTTAGAAAGATGGTAATGATAACACTGTATGCGAGATAGCAAAAGAGACACAGATGTAAACAACAGACTTTTGGACTCTGTGGGAGAGGGAGTGGGTGGGATGATTTGGGAAAATGGCACTGAAACATGTATACTATCATGTAAGAAATGAATCACTAGTCTAGGTTCGATACAGGATACAGGATTCTTGGGGCTGGTGCATTGGGATGACCCAGAGAAATGATATGGGGAGGGTGGTGGGGGGGGGTTCAGGGTTGGGAACTCATGTACACCTGTGGTGGATTCATGTCAATGTATGGCAAAACCAATACAGTATTGTAAAGTAAAAAAAATAAAATAAATATATATATATAAACGGATTTCAATTAAAAAAAATATAGTTACTCTGGCAAGGGAAGGAAGAGAGGAGAAAACAGTCTGACTTTTTGGATGGGGTTTTTGCAGTGGCCCCACTGGGGAAGCAGAAAGGCAACACTTGCAGGGAATGAAAAGGAAGGCGCTGTGGCCCTCGATGGACACCGTGAGTGTTGCAGGGAGGAAGCCAATTCTGACTCCATAGTAGAACTGCTTCTTTGACTTGCCTTTCATTGCTTCGGTTACCATAATCATACAGCATGGTTTGCCTCAGAGAGTCCTGCCCCTCTGCCTGACTGTTAAACTAAGGTGCTTTCCGTTCAGGACCCGGTCCACCTGCGGATGGCAGGAAGGAAGAAATTAACACATCCCCTGCCCTGAGGCTTGCCATTCTAGGAGACGTTTGCTAGATTCAAGGCCTTTTTACTTTGCTTCCTCACCACCCCCTCATCTCTGATTTATAAAACCAGATCCCAATAAGATGGTTATTTTGAGGTGCTAGCCTGCCATCTTCTCAGTCTGCCAACTCTCTGGTTACAAAGTCTCTTCCCTGCCTCAACACCTCGTCTCTCTGATACACTGGTCTATCGTGCGGCGAGCAGAGCGAGCTTGGACTCCATGAGGAGACTTTTACTTCTCCTTTTACTTGTAAAATGTATCCTTTTACTTCTGTGCCAGTCCCCCTGATCTTTCTGCTGGAATTTCTTGGCTCAGAGGATACCCGGTCAAGCAGTGGTCAGCGCCTACTTCGAGTTCAGAGCTGTTGCTGCTCTGATTGACTGACAGGAGCACTCACCTACCCACACCCTGCAGTCATTGTCTTACAGAGATCAACAGTGACGTGAGACGCTGTGCAGCGGTAGAAGCTGCTAAACTGGGACAGCGATGAAGTCCTCAGGAAGCGGAAGCTCAGATGAGAAATGGAGGTTTGGAACTTAGATTGTGGATCTGGGAGGGAGGAAGCAAGGAGAAGTGAAGGAAATAAGAGGGCCGTGCAGCTGGGGCAGACAGCATCGGAAGAAAAGTAGGGCACACGCAGCTTTCAAGAAGTTCATCTTCAGACTCACGGATGGTGGTGGTGTTCAGTTGCTAGGTTGTGTCCGATTCCTTGCAACTGCATGAACTGCAGCACACCAGGCTTCCGTGTCCTTCCCCATCTCCCAGAGCTTGCTCAAACTCATGCCCGTTGAGTCGGTGATGCCATCCAACCATCTCATCCTCTGTCTCCCCCTTCTTTATCCTTCTGCCTTCAATCTTTCCCAGCATCAGCATCTTTTCCAGTGAGTTGGCTTTTTGCATCAGGTGGCCAAAGTATTGGAGCTTCAGCTTCAGCATCAGTCCTTCCAATAAATATACAGGACTGATTTATTTTAGGATTGATTGGTTTGATCTTCTTGTAGTCCAAGGGACTCTCAAGTGCCTGCTCCAACACCATAGTTCAAAAGCATCAGTTCTTTGGTGGATGCTGGATGGATGGTGGAGGAGGGATAAATTAGTAGGAGTATGGGATTCACAGATACACACTACCATATAGAAAACAGATAAATAATGATTTACTGGGACTTCCCTGGTCGTCCAGTGGTTAAGACTCCGAGCTTCCAGTGCAGGCGACATGGGTTTGATCCCTGGTCTGGAAACTAAGATCCCACATACCATGTGGAAGATGGCTCCTCCAAAAAAGATCTGCTGTATAGCACAGGAAACAATATTCATTATCTTGCAATAACCTAAAATGGAAAAGAATAGAAAAAAAAGAATATATATGTGTATTTGAATCACTTTGCTATACACCTGCAACTAACACAACATTGCAAATCAAGTATACTTCACTTTTAAAAATCCTTAAAGTCTCACAGATAGAAAAGCAGGATCTTATTAGTGAGCCTCAGAAAGTATGACGGGGGTGGTCAGAGCCAGGTCTGATTGGGGGAATTGAAACGGCACGATGAGAAGTTTGGCCTGAGATGCAAAGAGCTCCAGTGCTAGACAGGACTGGCTAGGAGTACACCCCTAGGTGCTGTGTAGTTTGGGAATATGATCAGTTAGATTTTGATCAGAGAAACAAAACCACCCTGCAATGTGTGTGTGTGAGAGAGATAGGGACTTGATCTTAAGAAATCATAGGAGGGATTTCCCTGGTGGTCTAGTGGCTAAGATCTTACATCCCAATGCATGGGGCCTGGGTTCGACCCCAGGTCAGGGAACTAAACCCCACATGCCACAATTAGAGGGTTCTCATGCTACAACTAAAGATCCCTCATGCCACTGTGCTGTGTGCTGGGTCGCTCAGTCATGTCCAACTCTTTGCGACCCCATGACTACAGCCCGCCAGGCTCCTCTTTCCATGGGGATTCTCCAGGCAAGAATACTGGAATGGGTTGCCATGTCTTTCTCCTGGGGATCTTCCCAACCCAGAGGTCAAATTCACGTCTTCCTCATTGCCGGCCGATTCTCTACCCATGGAGCCACCAGGGACGCCCACAACAAAGATCAAAGACCCCACGTGCTGTAACTAAGACCCGGCACAGTCAGATAAATAACTATTTTAAAATAAATCAGGGAAGTTGGCTACATAGTCTGTGTAAGACTTTTTTTTTCTGTATCTGGTGCTGCAGCCTGGGCAGGATGGGGAAGAGAAGGTGGACGAAAGAAGGGATGTACAAGGACATGCTCAACCCATCAGTCTCTCACCATCTCCAAGTCTCCAGCAGGGTGCCTTGCAGGAAAAGGGGATGCTTTTGTCAGGGAGCTAAATGGGCACCTGGCTCAGGAGACAGAAGGCATAGCAGCAGGTGCTGGAGGAAACGTCGAGACTGGCTACATCCCCGTTCTACAGTGCACAGGAAACAATATTCATTATCTTGCAATAACCTAAAATGGAAAAGAATAGAAAAAAAAGAATATATATGTGTATTTGAATCACTTTGCTATACACCTGCAACTAACACAACATTGCAAATCAAGTATACTTCACTTTTAAAAATCCTTAAAGTCTCACAGATAGAAAAGCAGGATCTTATTAGTGAGCCTCAGAAAGTATGACGGGGGTGGTCAGAGCCAGGTCTGATTGGGGGAATTGAAACGGCACGATGAGAAGTTTGGCCTGAGATGCAAAGAGCTCCAGTGCTAGACAGGACTGGCTAGGAGTACACCCCTAGGTGCTGTGTAGTTTGGGAATATGATCAGTTAGATTTTGATCAGAGAAACAAAACCACCCTGCAATGTGTGTGTGTGAGAGAGATAGGGACTTGATCTTAAGAAATCATAGGAGGGATTTCCCTGGTGGTCTAGTGGCTAAGATCTTACATCCCAATGCATGGGGCCTGGGTTCGACCCCAGGTCAGGGAACTAAACCCCACATGCCACAATTAGAGGGTTCTCATGCTACAACTAAAGATCCCTCATGCCACTGTGCTGTGTTCTGGGTCGCTCAGTCATGTCCAACTCTTTGCGACCCCATGGACTACAGCCCGCCAGGCTCCTCTTTCCATGGGGATTCTCCAGGCAAGAATACTGGAATGGGTTGCCATGTCTTTCTCCTGGGGATCTTCCCAACCCAGAGGTCAAATTCACGTCTTCCTCATTGCCGGCCGATTCTCTACCCATGGAGCCACCAGGGACGCCCACAACAAAGATCAAAGACCCCACGTGCTGTAACTAAGACCCGGCACAGTCAGATAAATAACTATTTTAAAATAAATCAGGGAAGTTGGCTACATAGTCTGTGTAAGACTTTTTTTTCCTGTATCTGGTGCTGCAGCCTGGGCAGGATGGGGAAGAGAAGGTGGACGAAAGAAGGGATGTACAAGGACATGCTCAACCCATCAGTCTCTCACCATCTCCAAGTCTCCAGCAGGGTGCCTTGCAGGAAAAGGGGATGCTTTTGTCAGGGAGCTAAATGGGCACCTGGCTCAGGAGACAGAAGGCATAGCAGCAGGTGCTGGAGGAAACGTCGAGACTGGCTACATCCCCGTTCTACAGGACACCAGTAGATAAGCCACAGTACTGTGAGCAGCAGCAATCCCCCTCGCCCTGCTCCAGTCTCCTGAGAGGAGAATGGCCACATTCTACCTTCTAAATCCTGTTTAAAAAAAAAAAATATATATATATATATATCCTCTGATCCATGCTAACTCAGAAGCATGCAAGAAGGGAATTCAAGGAAAAGCAGTTATGGCTTAGCTCAATGGATACTGTCATGGCAGCCAGAGGGCGGCTGGAAAGGAATTTCCAGGCACACAGCATTTCAGGGGGGAATGAGTGCATTAAGAACAAAGAGCAGTGACATAAGGGCACTTTGAGCACAGGGAAGCAACCTCCTAATAGACCAAAGAAATGCATTTTCTGGGTTAGCTGCCAATTCTCACAGCCTCAAGACAAAGAAAATTCCTGGTGGAAGGTTGGTTAGGGCACCTACAATGAGCAGTATTGGGGGCATTTTTGCCTAATATGGGGCCAAGACGCCTGCGGGGGGGCTTTTGGCAACAGTCACAAAGGGGCTCCATCCTTTCCAGAGATGGTGCTGCTTGTGGCTCTGCTTCTGTGGCCTGGGTACATATAGGACTTCATGATAATGTGTGCACAGTCGTGTCCGACTTTTTGCAACCCCGTGGACTGTGGCCCTCCAGGCTCCTCTCTCCATGGGATTCTCCAGGCAAGAACACTGGACTGGCAAGAACACTGGACTGGGTTGCCATACCTCCTCCAGGGGATCTTCCTGACCCAAGGATCGAACCTGCGTCTCTTACTGGCATTGGCAGGTGGGTTCTTCACCACTAGCGCCACCTGGGAGGCCTTAAGGTGCCACAGATACCATACAAATTCACCTCAAGGCACTTAATTCTCCTCGGTGTCCTCATCTGTGACACGGCAGGCATGAGAGCCCGAAGTGGTACAACACACGCAGAGGCACCCAAGCCATCCACCAACATGGGCTTCTTTCTCCACCCTTCTCCCCTCCTCCTGAGGGCCGGGAGGGCAGCATCTCCAGATGATTCAAATAAGGAAAACATTTCAGGAAAATCAGCAGGTCAGAAGGCAGCAAATGAACGGAAAGGAATGAGGCAATTCAGGTTTTGTAAGGCTGAAATTTGTTTGTTCATATAATACCAGTAAAGAATACACAACTAAGAGTATAAAATCAGCACAAAAATATTCACTTAGATTGTAAAGTAAAATAAAGTAAAAATAAAATTAAAAAAAGAGTTAGAAAATAAATCACAAGTTACACATTTTTAAAGCTGCCGAATACTGCTAACATTGCAAAAATTCAGGAAAATCAAATATCTGTCCGTTAACCACCTGACATACCCCTTTCACGCTCTTTTGGACTTCCCTGGCAGTTCAGTGATTAAGACTGTGCTTCCACTGCAGGATTCCTGGTGGGAGAACTAAGATCCCGCACTTCCCATGGCATGGTACCCAAATACTCTTTTATCTACACATTTGTGTAATTGTGGCCTTTACCTGCAACAACCCTTTAAAATATGCTCTAGGGAATTTTTTGGTGGTGCAGTGCTTAGGACTCCATTGCAGGGGCCAAGGGTTCAACCCCTAGTCAGGGAACCAAGGTCCTGCAAGGAGGCATGCAGCACAGCCAAAAAATTAATAATAATATTTAAAAGTAAATATATAAAATATGCTGTATAGAAAGAACAAAATGTTAATTCAGTCTTTTCCTCTAGAATGATTTAATCAAAATGTTTCTTTGTATTGACAATTTAGAAAAGTGTCTTTTAACTTCACAATGCTATTGCTGTATCATGTCAAGACAGTTCTGAGAAACACCACAGGCACCCCAACACTATCATGCATGGTCTAGAAATGTGTTAAAGGAGAAGTTGGTGAGGAAAGAGACAGATGTCTGAACGACTGTGGTTAAAAGCTCTTACTTGGCAGATTTCACAAAAGCATATGACCAAGTGCGGGAAGCCCCTTCCACGGCTGTGGACGAGGTTGTGGAAAGGAGAGGCTCTGAGGTGTTTGCTTTCAGTGGTTTATCGGTAAACCTGCCTCCAAACGAGAGCCAGAGGGGCACCCACTTACAAAGGTTGCTGCTGCTACTGCTAAGTCACTTCAGTTGTGTTCGACTCTGTGCAACCCCATAAACAGCAGCCCATGAGGCTCCCCCGTCCCTGGGATTCTCCAGGCAAGAACACTGGAGTGGGTTGCCATTTCCTTCTCCAATGCATGAAAGTGAAAAGTGAAAGTGAAGTTGCTTAGTCGTGTCTGACTCTAAGCGACCCCATGGACTGCAGCCAACCAGGCTCCTCCGTCCATGGGATTTTCCAGGCGAGAGTGCTGGAGTGGGGTGCCATTGCCTTCTCCACTTACAAAGGTTACGCCAGAGCATCATGTCAGAGCTGGGTTTATTGCGTGTGTGTGTGTGTGTGTCTTACAAAGGTTACACGCAATAAACCCAGCTTTGACATGATGCTCTGGCCAGGCAGCGATGGAGCCAAAGAGCAGTGGTTGCTGGACGTCCTTCACAGCCAATTCCAGTGAGACTGGTTTCCTGTTCTCTTCAGATTGAGGATTCTGTGGAAATACCAGTCATCTCTTCAAGACTTCGCAGTCTCCCAGCAAGGAGAAAGAGGAAGCAGAAATGCCAGCCCCTGAGAGAAATTTTCTTTGGCGAGCTGCCTTGAAGTCAGGGGTGGAGGGGACTACTGCATGCCTGGGGTGTCAGCAGAATGTCCACCCAAGCAGCAAACTGGGTAGGGCTCCTTTTAGTACTCTGCCAGGAACTGTAAGGAAAACATAAACCCTCTACATTTTAGCAGAGAAAAGCTTTGGAAGGAGATTGTCAGGGGGTTTGCATGAACCCTCAAAGACCACAGGCTTCATTGTCGCTGCTCCTGAGCATTCTACATCAAGGAAGACCGCCAGCCTTCCCTGCCCTGGGCTGAGACACAAACACATGCGTCCTTTTCTTTAACTTGATTGTTTTTTTCCTGATTATAAAAGAAAAATATGCCCATTGGGGGAAAAAGAAAAAAGCCTAAAAAAAAAAGAGGAAGAAGAATGTAAAGAAACCCTGTTATCATTCCATAACCCCACACCCTATTTCACGCCAGTGTTTTGGCATATTTCCCCCAGCCATTCTCAACGCGCCAGTTTTGCAAGGATTCTGCTGTTTTCACTTAACATTTAAACCATGTCTTTGTCTTGGAAAAACTCAGTCTAAGCATCATTCAAACACTGCTAGCTATCTCAGCACCTCTGTTTACAAGAGTGGCCAATTTCAAAAGAGTTATCCGTTTTGCATTTTGAAATAAAATGCAAAAGCAAAAGCAAAGCTTGACGTTACCGAACAGTGCGCTGCCAAGCCACCCAGCAGGATGTCCAGCACG